>VOMN01111076.1:0-26466 GCA_014899125.1 Orchestia grillus
TTAATAACGATAATTATCACACAATCTGAAAGAAGAAATGATATTTTATTAATTACCATAGATAAGCACACAACATTAACAAACTAAATTAAAATAATCGTGCCCTAAACATATAGCTCAAAAATTGGGCAGAACTTCTGTTGCAACGTGATATTTTTCTCAGTGATAAACGTAAAGGCAACTCATTGACTTTTGCATGTAAATGTAAGACTCCACTGCGTTTCGTTGAAGTCAACGCAGAAGTTTAAAATGCTACGTGATAAAGCATACGTCAACAATCTCATTAACTTAACTTTTGGTAAAATTTACTCATTGGTTACTGCAAATTTTATCTAATCTTTCTCACAAACAATCTGTCTTAAACTAGTTTCCAATATTAGTTTAATGAATATTGAAACTAGTCTTGTTTCAATGCTCACAGCATGATGCTTCGTTCGTTCATACCTGTTTTAAAATAAATTCGCAAATAAAAGGCAACACTGAATGAATAAAATATGACTCATGTTCACACAAGTTTTTGATTTACGATCTTTAAGTGGCTATGGCTATCGAGGCTTATTATACAAAGGAGATCGTTACATACATGAAAAATGAACTAGGAGAATTTATTGCTGAGTACACTTAACGTTGTTGATCTTTCAACTCTTTATAAGGTCGGTCAACTGTATTCTTGAACCCTGAGTGCGACATTAACGAGCAAATATCAACATTAATTGCCAATAAATCATAAGGCATTGCGTTTAAAGCGGTGAAGAATTCAATGAAGAATTTCTAGGTTGTCAGAAGCGCGATCCAGCACACAAGGTACATGAGTACAGGCTGAGTACTTTTGATTGGGTGATTTGGTGATCGTGCGGCTGTTTAAGTACAAGCTGTCGTTCGGTGAGCCTTTAATGTTCAAATGAGAAACAGGGCTCATAGTCCCCCAGGCTCTCGCACAAAAACACGAAGTGCTCCTACTCTTTGACTGTGAATTTGCAGTAATCTGTAGAGTTACCTCTGTAGTTGTGCTCAGCGGTAAGCTTTCTTATAATTTTCATTTCAAAGAATATGTTTCACTTTCTTGTAAAAAATAATAATTTACGATTCCTTCAGGGTCAAATTAAAAGTGCTGTGAGATTCAAAGAATCTTTTCTTTGAATAATGTTAAAGAAATATTCCACCCCTAAACAACCACATCTCGGACAGAAACTGATCCCATATGGTCTCACGTTGGCTTCAAGAGCAAGTGGTCCAGGATATCGTGTTTGATTTTTAGGAACTTGATTCTTCGACGACTCCTCCTTTGTATATCTCGTGCACTTCCAACGATCTGACGTAAATTACTTTAAAGTTTGTACCCTTTGGCATTTTTTCTAGATTGCGTTATCTAAAATGGTCACTCACTTGATGATTTAGCCTCTATGCCCAAATTAGATTCATGGAAACTATACTACCAAATGCTTTTAAGAGGGAAGAAATATTATTTCATTTCTCTTAAACATTAAGAGGCTGTTAGAGTTGACAAAATAATATCGGTCTCATGCTGGTATATTCGAGCTCATATAAAATCAGGACAGCGATCAGGAGTAACAGCGATGACATAATTTTTTGTGATGTGCTGTTTTCTCCTCAGCTCCCCACCGTTTTGGAGAGCAACCATAGGGTACTTCTGTACGGCTCCATTTCTTAGTCCACACTGTGCTGCACCATCACGGAAGTCCCTACACATGAGGTCGGGCCCCACGTACTCAGCCCACGCCGTTAGATCATGTTGTTCGCGATGCTCAATGAGAATGACGAATAAGGGAAAACGAATGCCATTCAAAACATATAGATGTTTTCCGCGTTTAGAGAAAAGGTTCTGTAGCGAGTTCAACTCATTAAAGCGGTTTGAATATTCGACAACTTTCTCGTCGCTTCTTTGAGAAGGCTTTGACAAACCGGGCTGCTTTTACAGGCCCGTGTGGAGACGTGAGAAAGCTCCGACTTCAAAGAGGTCTTGGGAGCTTTGTTCAACAAATTAGAGGCAAGCTCTGGAGTCCCCTGATTGAGTTCTGCCTTGCACCTCGAGTGGCTCTGGGCGTAGGAAGTGCAATGCAGCTTTGCACTTTCAGTAAAAACCGGCAACATCAAAAAGTCATCAGAAGCTTTATGTATACTTGATTAGTAACCATTATGCAAACAGTGAAGGATATATTGTTTTTTGTTCGCATATTATCGGAAAGGAATCGAAGAAATAAACTGGCTTTGATCAGCTTATTGACGGATTATTACTAATAAGAATCAATGCAAGAGTGGCTTTAATGCACGAGCGCGATGCGTCAAGCTTTGCTCAGTATCTTGACTGGCCCACCGGCCCAAAAGAAGAGCTAATTTCGTAGCACACTTATCTCGGGGTTAGGATTTTACCTTCCATCCGTGGCATGTGAAGTACGGTAAAGAAAATTCCTCCATGACTATTCATGAAGTGATTTTTTTAACGCAAAATAAATAAATAGTTTTACGAATGGAGCTATTACGTGGAAGCCTAATTCTTATTAAAAAGTACAGTTATATTGCATGGAGAACTATACTAAATAGTTTCGAATGAAATTATTTACCAGAGCTTTCGAGCCAACACTCATCTTCAGTAGAAATCTATAAAATAATGGAAATAAGGATCTCTTTAATGGAAAATGAAGAAGTAAACTTACACTAAATGGAAAACACACATAACATTCACAAAACAGATACAAAATAATCTAGAAACTCAATTTAAACAACGTATCATATAAAACATAATTTACAGTTATAAGCTAAAATCAGCAGTGGTTCCTGCTAAATCGTGATTGTCCTGTTTGGGTCTCGGTTTATGAATTAAAATACTCTCCGATAGTTGCAAATCATAAGAATTGCTGCGTCCTATTGTTTTTATATTCCTTTTTACGTATTGGATGGCGGCAGCAAGTGCGAGCTCTCTGATAGCACTATGGAGCGAGTTCGCAACCATGTCCTTTCGGACCAGCGCGATCCCCAATATTCGGACGGGCGCAAACACCAACATACGAACACCAACATTCAGACGGGCGCAAACACCAACATGCGAACACCAACATTCAGACGGGCGCAAACACCAACATGCTCAGCGACGCAGGTGTGGAGATGGCGAGACGTCTCTGCACAACAGGTAGCGTCACACTCTCTACACTGATACATACGAACAACACCGCTAAGCAAGGAAAGTGACATCTGGTCCTTCGATCGGAATACAAATTTCAAGCTGAATTTATTTCAAAGTACAAAAAGAAAAATTTAATGGCAAATTAAATAATTAATGATTTTCTTCGTTAATCACGTGTGTCATAACTTTTTATGAATTTAGTCTGAAGGGATAAAACACCGTGACAGGGAATACAAGCTTGTAATAACTTTGATCTATATTGATGAGTGAAAATGTACCTTGCTGTATATTTGGCAATTAAAGTTGTGTTCTTTAACTTGAGGATGCATGGTACACGCAGGTCTGCAACCGCTCGCCAGGGTAGGGGATTATTTCTCTGAAGTCATTTTCTACATTAATATCAGGACGGGTAAGAGGACTTGGAGTTTTATCTTCAGCAGGGTATTTAAGCGGTGCAAGTGTCATTCATTATGAAACGATACTTGATAATAGGTACACTTTTGGCGTCGGAGGTGAAGTGGAATTAGTCGCCCAAAAATCTTGTGAAAATTAACCTCTTTTGGTTAATTTTTACAAGGTTTTCAGGGCATTGGGGAGAGGCCAGCCCGAGAACCTTTCTGTGCTACAATAACTGGCTCTGCGCTCTACCTGCCCTAACTTGGATGTTTTCTAGAGTGGGAGCGACACATCCAACTATCGCATACCGCATTTAATCAGTCGCTAAAATACACTTCATTATCCAAAAGTTGGGACTCAATGGATTGTCAATCATAGATAGTAGATTCAGTCTTTAGAAACTATACTCGTACTACAGGATTTTAGCTCGAACGCCGTCCACCTGATGGTTGACTGAAATTTTTTAGTTTGGGATAGACACTTGGCTCAGCAATATGAAAATACAATTATTTTTGAAAGTTTGAAAGAGGATCCGCTCAGAGACAGGATGAAGTGTGTGAGCTTTACTGAAGAATGCAAATATATCTCCGGACTAAACAAATTACATTTTTGGAGACGAAAACAGCTGCAAAAAGTACAGGGCTGCTTGCCTCCAGCTACCACTGACAGCAGCACTGTTCCCACTGGACACGCTGCTAATGCTGACTTCAGCACTGCTCCCACTGGACGCGCTGCCACTACTGACGTCAGAACTGCACCCATTGACATTGGCACTGCTCCCACTGGAGTAAGAACTGCTGATATCATTGCTCAAACTGGCATAAGAACTGCTGACATCATCACTCACACTGGAATAAGAACTGCTGACATCATCACTCACACTGGAATAACAACCGCTGACATCATCACTCACACTGGAATAAGAACTGCTGACATCATTACTCACACTGGAATGAAAACTGCTGACATCATCACTCACACTGGAATGAGAACTGCTGACATCATTGGTAACACTGGAATGAGAACTGCTGACATCATCACTCACACTGGAATGAGAACTGCTGACATCATTGCTCACACTGGAATGAGAACTGCTGACATCATTGCTCGCACTGGAATGAGAACTGCTGACATCATTGCTCACACTGGAATGAGAATTGTTACGTTTGATTGTTGAATTGTTTTTCTCTTCGATGATATGTTTTAGATCGCCGTTGTTTTCGGCGCTTTTATCCGTCATTTTTTATCCATTATAGACTTCAGGAAAGTGGGAGCGTGAACAATAGTTGAAGGCATGAGCGAATTGGAGGCACTGGAGTGATACTTTCTTTTGAATAATTTTACTGAGTAACACTATGTTATTACATTGAGGATAATTTCCGTTTGCAAATGATTTCGTTGAGAAAGGCTTTTCTGCGCTTGAAATTTTACTCGCAAGAAGTGAAGCACGGGGATGGTCGAAATGTATATTTAACTGAAGAATTCCTAAATTTTAGTGGATCAAAATATATCCCTCGAGTTTTGTGGACAAAATAAAAGAATATTCTTAATTAACCAACGTGTTCACATGATATGTTGAGGACATCTTAATTCCCTTGAATTCCTAGAACACACATATTACATATCCTATCAGAATGCACTATCGTTGATAAACACGGGATACAGGCTCAAATGGGGTTCACTGCCGAAACGATGATACTATACGGAGGAAATAATATCTACACGTTACTGTCAAAATATATGAAAACCAAAATTTTGCAAGGTACTCAGCTTGTCTGTCCGTGATACATTGCGGAAGCGGATGCAGAGATGGATGTAGGATTGAGATACGTGATGAGGGGTACAAAAATCGTCTGAACGTTGGCAACACTGATGACGGCTCAGCATGGCGTTCAACGGCTCATGTGAACGCTGCTCAATGCGTTACTTCTTGGTCTTCACACACTGCAGCGACGAGGATTCGCAGGTTAATTGGAGTTCTATTTTTTTTTGCAACGTGACATGGAGGTCATCGTTATTTCGTGATTGACCGTTGAAATTATCTTGTGACGAAAACTGGCCGTCAGATGCGCCAATGCGCGTGGGGCTGCGTAGCGACGGCTACTCTCACGTGTGGGCTGCAGAGGATGGAAAGCTGGTGCGTCTTATGAGAGTCACATGGCGGGTCCGGCACAGGTTACGGCGAGGGGTTGATATCGTTGCCTAATGCTGCTAAGGAGATAACGAAGAATTTTAGATACATAAATAACTCTCTGGTGTGTCTTATAACAAGGGATATTTCTTCCTAATTCATTGAAATGTCATATGGCCCACGATCATCTTGAATTTTTGTTTTCATTCTTGTTTTCAAACATATAGATGCATGATAAAATTCGGTGAGTCGTCATCACAGCATTGACTAAAACTCGTATGACGACGTCTTCTTTGACCGAAGCCGTAGAATATTTGACTGGTAACGGTCAGAAGTGGCGTCGCTAGACGGGCGTTCAACGGAGAAACGTGGTAATGAGGCGTTCTTTTCTTTTCTGGATTTTTGAAAATTTATAGATTTTCCGGTTATGTGCGTAGAACGTAACAGCACTGCACCAACTGGAATGAGCACTGCTGACATCACTGCTCCCACTGGAATGAGCTCACACCGCTGACATCACTGCTCCCACTGGAATGAGCACTGCCGACATCACTGCACCCACTGAAATGAGTACTGCTGACGTCAGAACAGCTAGCCGTAGTCTGCCTAACTTTAGAAGGGTGCAACACTCCAGCCAGCCATCAATGCACCCCAGCGTACAGATCAGTAAAAGCAACATGGCTTAGGCAAATAATTGCATCGCGGATCACATGTTGATTCGTCGGTGTAATCGACTCAATGTTAGCTTGAACAACGTGAGAAAGGAATCAGAAAAAATAAAGTGTACATAAAATTTTATTTTACATCATTACCATTTTTTTTGTCGGTAGATTGGTAACACCCGAATTCTGTAAATTTTGGGCTGTCAAATATTTTAAGAACTATTCTCGATTTAATTTGAGACTTTATCACATCGTTTGTAACACATTTAGCGCTTGACAAAATCTAGTACAAGATATTTTGAAGTGTGTGAATCTACAAAATATTAGGAAGATAATTCCTCTGTGATTCTATATTCGTGGCTTCTAACGATTATTCATAAAAACTTGCTCCGAGGTGTTATTTTCTTTAGCACTGATTTACAGCTTATAATAGTTCGTGAATTTTTAGGCCTTAACTACTAAAATTGAAAGTATTTTTAACTAAGTTGATTTTTTGACTCAATAGCCAAGAATGACTATATAAGATTACACGTATTGGCCAAGCGAGAGAAAGTTCTGCACAACAATATTTCTGAAAGCTCGTACTAGAAGTAACCGTGGGAGAGAGAGAGACGCTTCGACACATCAGCCTTGCCTCATTCTCATGTATTTTTATGCAGCCAACATCGGTCGTATTGCAGCCGGCCAATTATCTGTCATTGAAGTGTCTGGCTAGGGCTCGGGTTATGGACATCGAAATTAACATAGAGGTCTTCGGAAAGTATCATCTTTTCATTAGATAATTTTATATGGGAATAATTTTGATCTCATTAAAAGCAGTACAAACTTCAAGCTCAGGAGTTCCGTTAGCTGATGCAGCGCAACCAAGGTAAAGCGAAGATGCAATCTTTTTTGAGCCAACTCGAACTTCGCATTAAGACACTTTTATGAAAGTAATGTACAATATCAAATCACAAATCTTCACTGCGTTTGTAAGAATATTTCCCAGTAACTCTTTTTTAGTCAAGTTGCGATATGAGCAATATATTTCGACCACCTGACGGACGTCTGGAAGATTTTCATGTCAACCTTTCTTTATTCGGTCTGGGGCAACGATGTTCTAGAACGAATGTCAGTGTCCAGCATTCTCTGCTGAGCAAATATATTTCTGGGAGGAGTATCAGAATTTCAGTGTAAATTCTTTTTCCCCAGTAATATTGTACATTTTATCAGCTTTTCTTTCTAACGGATTGGGGCTGCTAATTTCTAATGGGCATGAAGTACCTGAAGTAAAAATGACCCTGTAAAATGCACGCCACGCTGTTGTGAAAGGGAAGCTGAGCTACGTGTGAGCGCGTACAAATTGCTTTAACTATCGACTCGTCCTTGTCAATGAATCTTTCGAGTTTGGTAGTTTTTTTATGATCAGCGTAAGGTTCCTTGGTCCAGAAGGAATAAGTTTCAAAAGATGAGCTTTCATTTCACTATCTCTTATTTTTTTCAATTATAATACTCAATGCTAATATATCGACTATAATAATCATCGAAAGCGTGTGCCACACTAACGCAGTCACGATGCAAAGCTGCACAGTAGAATATCAGGCTGAGTGATGGTACTTGGATATCAGTAGGTTCTCCAAAACCAAGTTCCCTTCCCAAAGGTCTTTTACTTTCGCAAAGGTAATGAAACTTTTCGGGATGACAATGACCACACTCAGTGCACTCCTAGTGTTCCAGAGGAGCCCACTGAGCATAATAGGTCGGTAATTCACCTGGAGTTGCTCCATAGTATCTAGATTTACTGCTTGTCGAAAATTTCCCGGACAGTGTTGCAGAAGGAGATCTGTTATCTCTTTTCAGCTACGCGGGAAGATGTGAGCCAACGACTGCACCAGCTGTGGACATAATTAACGACAGAGTCGTACCAAAACCGTGATTGGTTGTGGTATAACGAACGTATATTTATAAGGGACTGACATGAAGTTTCCACCTTATTCAGCTTCAATACCTAATTTTACTATTTATTATACTAGCCAGACCAGGTTAAAATCCCTCTCACGAGCAGTACTGAGTCATAAATGACTTTGTTTTTCTTTATATAATAATCAAAGATGGGGGAATATTTCCTGTATTCAACCTCGCCCTTCATCCACGCCTCAGGTGCGATCAATTATTAACATTCACTTCATTTTTGACTACGAAATGCATTTCAAGTGCTTTTAGACTGCTGCATGGAAATCAATTTTAAAAGCTGTATTGACACACTTAACGAGCGCTACTCCATAACGAGCTACAATGCGACACTCCAGGCTTTCTGATTCAGAACAAAGTCGCCACGGTTAGATCATTCTGATCTGAATAATCACTACACCTATTAAGCTGCTTTCTTCAATAATTTTCATTAGAAAATAGGGCATGCTGAACCATATAGCTTTGGCTGCTTTCACGTACATTTTCAACAAAGCTTAATTGCATCATGCTCATATTAATTCAAAATATTTTTCTTTCAAAACTGAGGCTTGGACATGAAACTGTAATTATATCTTAGGACCAGCCGAGCGTAAAATTGCATACTTCTGTCTACCTTTATGGGATTTGATGACTACTGACTGCAGGGAACGATAAGTGCTCTCAGGGGAGCTTAACAGAAGATTATTGTCAGAGTAATCGTCGAGCTAGGGCTTGCCTTCAGCTTAATGTTTTCTCATAAAACTCTGTTATCACTTTCCCTTCTACCTTCAATATCTTGTAGGAGTCAGAATGCACTCCCGTTTGACCAAAGGGAATTATGAACAGAGCTATTAAAGAAATCTCCTTTCGGATGAATTTAGTTCTATTTTTTATTTTCAGTTTTTGTTCAGTTTATCAGCGCACGACACTAGATTTTAATAGGATATTTGAGCAATTTATCTTAACGCTTGATTTTGAAATAATAGTTATTAGGATGCAGTATTTATTACACGCGCTGTCTTCAAAGGCTTTTCGAATAAAGTTCCCTTTTTTCCCCATAGTACATACGTTTAGAGAAGGTATCTGTAGTCAAGCTGGGTAAAAGTGTTCTCCTTTCGAAATATTTTTTTTTAATTCTGCGAGAGAAAAAGTCTTTTTTAATGTGAAATATTTACCAACAGTGATTTTGATCGTGTTTCTTAACCTTAACTATACCAATATTAACTGCGGTGGCTTATTCTCGTAATATTTTTCATAGTGGTGCGCAACGACGTAAAGTGTGCTTGTGTGGCCTTTTACTGCGAGCATATGTGGAAACGATAATCGTTATACTTAGTGTTCACATTCGTGGAGAGATGAAGCTTCGTCACTCTTCAACTTGGCTTGAATGGTAGAAGTTTGAACGGTAGAATGATTGATTCACCTCTTTCGACTTTCGCTACTTCTTATAATCTTGTACGGAACACTCTGTCACCAGCTTGAGGTAAAGTCAGTCCTGATATTATAACCAAAGTGTGACACCGAAAGTCAGTACATAAATATGTTCATAATAGGTCAATAAATTCATATTAATCATAGGTAAAAACATGCGACGAGAAAAATCCAGTAGACATGCTCGCATGGGGACGTTCACCTAAAGTCACGTGGTGGTTGAGTTTAGCATGGTTGTGGCGATGCCGAGTCCGTCGTGATTGAAGACGAATAAAAATCACTTCTCAGCTGGTGGTACTTCACTTCAATCAGGCACTGGTTTAAAACCAATTTCTCAAGGACGGTGTATGAACGTGAACTTAAGAGAGATAAACTTATTTTCCATAGATATTATGGCATTTACATGTGAAAGTGCTTAAAAACAGTTGATGCAAAGCAAATGTGACAGTAAAACACAATACCATAAACATACCTTGATTTAATTTGACATATAAATCAACGGATAGGTTAATTATAATCATTTACAACGTTCTGAATAGTTAAATTAAATGTTTTACCGTCGGACGGCTCTAAGAATCACGCGAGGTGCTGTGGGCTCACATCTAAAATTCTGTGTTGAGTACGATAGTTTTTCGTCGACTGCTGCATCTCACATAGGTTACCTCATGCGAACTGTAGTCTAAATATTTTTAACAGTGTGTAATGGCTTGAAAGTTTTGTATTTGCACCGCATCGTTTCAGGAGCTCAATTTTAACAAAGTGTGTTAGCTTTCGGCCGCTCTACATGCTTATATCTGAACAAACCTTTGCTTTAAATTTGAGCACCATCCTTCTTAAGTTTTTACAGCACTAGTGCTTTTTATAAATTAGGGCCATACACAAGTACAGCTTTATGCAGGTAATTAAATAAAGAAATTGAAAAAATACAATTTTAGTTTTATTTTATAATAAGTTAAACGTGTCACGTTGGTGTAAAGCTAGCCAGTTCCATGCTCTCACTGTTACAGATATACACGTGAGTAACGTGAGGTATGGGCAGTCCAAGTCATGTAAGTTTGAATTACTTGCGGTAACTTCTGAACTTCGTTTTCGAGAGATAGAAAATTTTAATTTGTTTACGAGGGAATCATTGAAAACAAGATTACCACGGCTAGAGCTGCTTAGATCTCAGTTTATGAGACCTTCGAACCTTCAAGGTCCTGACTTGGATTACAATCATTCCAGCCGAAGCTTGGCACGGATCTCATCTGCGGCTGTGACCAGCAGCCGCTGTCTGCATATTCCCCCAAACCTAACGAAGTGACATTCTGGCCCTTCGAACGCGCAGTCAGGCTTCTCAATGGCTGCTCTGATTTACCAATCGTTCTTCAGACTATGCATTTGCTACGCTGATTTATCGCGTGTTCCATGGACCACGTATTTACCACAGCACGTAAGGAGAACACAACTGAATGCAGATAGAGATCGGCACCGATGTTCTGCCCCCTTCTGTATTGTAAGAAGATGCATGCTGGCAAGCAAGGTATGAAGTTATTGATGAAGGGGAGGAGGAGTTCTCATTCACGCGAACAGCGTGTTAGCAAATAAAATGCCAGTCAAAGGCTTCGTCAGGGACGAATACTACAAAAATGAGCCTTAAAAACTGATTATTCTCTGAAGGTGTGGCTCAACTGATCATAAATCAAAATTTAAATGCGTCCGTGTTTGTGTGTACAACTAAAAGACCTTGTTGATGATGCAATCTTGGTTAGGGAGGTGGCGCACCCCTGAAATTTTTGGGTTAGCTAGTCAGGTTCATCCAAATTTGGGAGCAGAATTGGAGGCGAGGCGGTTCTGTTTATGTATTTCCGGGTAGAAATTTCTCGGCCGGCATAGAGGTTAAGAGATCAACTTTTAAGCTCAGTTGTAATTCGGATGAAATATTGGACATGCTAATTACCGAGTATTAATTAAGTGTAAAATAATGTCATTTGTAACTTGTCACCAGAGGTGTTAGTATTTTACTCTTCAATATATATTGAGGAAAACAGACGCAGAAAACAAAAATACTGATAATTAGAAATTCTTTTGGTGTTACTCATGATATCTCTTAGTCCTTCAGTTCCTTCGCGCACAAGTGCCAGTGTACGTCTACTTCTGACTGTTGTTCCCTCGAAAGTGGGCACAACTTGCAGCAAAACTATTCGAAACCCAATTAAAGTTGTTGCCAATACAATACATAATATTTTTACCAAAATGGTGCTTCTTATAGAAGTTACCGGTGATATTCAACAAACTAGTGTTTTTTAATGGAATTTTCATCTTCGTAGATTATAATGGCGTAATCACTCCAGGTAGGAACGAGTACCATGCCCACGTCTCATAAAGACGTGGGCATAGGTCATTTTCACCTACTAAATAACGTTTAGGAACTTATATTCTGTCTCTAGGAAATAATCCTAAAACCTTCTATTTAGCCTAAATAACTCGTATTTTTAAGCCAGCTCTTCAATCAGCAGTTCATAACTCATTTTCACCTACTCATTGTGGGTTTTTGTGCCGCATGGGATGGAGCATTATCAAGCTTGAATATCAACCTGCTGATTCCAATTGGGTTCTCACTACCGAACGCTCTCGTAGCGCCCCATTGGCTCAGGATTAACAATTTGTATAATGTTGATGCGGACTGTATGCGAACGTTACTTTCTAAAACAAATTACAGTTTCATCTGTTTTCGAAATACAGCTATTCCCTCCGAGTTTGAACAAGTTGAGTGGCTTCTGACAAAAGATCGTATATTTCCAAAATTTCGCTTTTAGGTTTACAATATTAAATTAAATCATACTCGTATTTCAAGGCTGAAATATCAGTGAAACCTAGCAAGATTTTCTTTACGAACGAATAACGTTGCTTGCAGATTCGAGGGACGGGAACTCGCCCCTTGCGACCGTCTTTCTATTGCGGACCCCAGCATCCCGTACACGACGTATCAACAATGGCTGAAATTAGCAGTAGCCTTTCGTCATTCATGCCCCATTCGCTTTACATGACCCATCCCGCAAATTTTATCCGTTGGACATTTGCATGCATGCTAGTCATCCAAGTGATGGAAGTGGATTACATATTTTATCTCACTGTTAGCTTGGAAATGAACGTTAGGCGAAGCAGATGTTTTTACGAGTGGGATTTTATATTGTAATATCAAATTTAGCTGTTGCATCGATATTGTTAGCTTTTAGTCTATTTTATGTAGGACCTCAACTACGCTTTTACAAGAATAGGCGAGTGCTCAAAAGGATGGCTGGAGTAAAATTTATTCAGCCTCAGGTACGACTGCACTCAATTAATACGGCGCATGGACAGTTTTCTGCCAACTTTCCTTTATAGGTGTGGTATTTGTTTCATATTATAGCGTGGGAGAACTGAATACGTAGAGGTGGAGATATTCTAACTTTTCTGCCCGAAAGAACTTGCAACGACAATGGGCAATCTTTTGCTGTACATGGAAGTGCTTCATTAAGCACTTCACAAATTTGTGTGGCGAGGGAGCTTTCAATACAAAGTAAAATTAAATTTAGGTTAGTAGGGGAAACTCAGTTCCAAAAACGGTACATGACAAACTATAGATATAAGATTTAGAGAGCTTCTGATACATCAAAATCTAATTGTCTTTGGGTTTAGTCAAGCGTTCCACAAAAGAACCGATCATCATTAATTACGAATAAACATCAGATTCTTAAAAGAGGGCAACACTACATTTGGATGATTTTGATAAACCGCACCGTGAACTCAAGATTTATCTTTCATACCTCCCTCTCTACAATTTTCTAGGCTCTCATAACTCGAGAAATTAAGTTGAACGAACTTACCTTGCGCGTGCCTTAATATCGCTGGTGCACGGCTGGCAGGCTCGGCAATATTAGGGCGGTGCCCATAAAGTTTCTTTCTACAACTCACCCTTGTAATGTTGGGGTGAATATCGAATTTCAGTGCAGAGCTCAGCGAAGGCAACTTTGCTTTTCGCTGCGTTTTAAAACTCAAGAATCAGGAACTGACTTTGCATCTTGGATTATTTTCTCTTCAAAAATTGTTCGTGTTTGCTCCATGAAGCGGACGCCGCAGAAGCTTCTCGTGCCGTGTTTGTTTTCTCTTTAAAGACTCTGTAACTTAAGTAAAAATCACGTATAAGATTTTAATTTTAAATTGATGTAGCTATGCAACCTTGACCTAAAACACATGAATAACATAAATAACCTAGTATGGGCTTTCAAATTTTCCGAGTCAGAAGTTTAAATTATTGAAGATTTTGTTCAATGTCAGTGGTTAATCAGGGATTTATTCTGTCCAGAGAAGGTGTCTCGAACGAATGTTATACGCCCAGCAAAGCTGAATTTAAAACTTTTGTAAAATTTATTTACCCGGAACTAATTGCACTGGCACGTAGGTCTGCGTATACCGCTTTCTAAATCATACTTCTTTTCAAGTGTAATTTTTTAGTAGCTTATCATGCATACTCAAGGATTGAAATCATGGAATTTGAACTACTTTCCATAAAGTATATTAAGCCTTAATTCAAATTTGCACTTCACTATGCACTCATATGAAGAGAAGATTACTGCAGTCAGAAGGTTGTGGGTTATTTATTTACTCCATTAATTTTTTTACCGGCTTTCCAATTCGATTTCTATATTTTGTACTTGGTTCCTATTTGAATACCTGAAGTTCTTTCGTACTGAAGTTAAAAAGGAAAGATTTAATTTCTATGCTAAATAAAATACCGAACGCACACGTCATACCAAATGTTGTATTATAATTCCACTGTGATAAATTCTTACTCCCGAGGGTGAGCGAGATATTAAAGAACCAATTAGAGGTGGTGGTGAAATAATTTAATTTTTTATTTATTTTCTGAAACTCCAAGGAACATAGGAGAAACAAAGAAGAATTGCTAATTTACGTCATACGTACTGAGAAGTATTACAGTACATGACACGGCCCTCAGCTCGCTGAGATAAAATGGAATGATAACGCATTTCCTACTTGGGCAGCAACGTAAATGATCGATGAAAACAAGTCGTCGTACGAGCAGTATGCAACAAGTGATCCTAGTGATACGTTGCACACTAGTCGTACGAACAGTATGCAACAAGTGATCCTAGTGATGATAAGTTGCGTTTAAAAAAACGCTATCGTTTTTAAAATTATGGTTTCAACTTATATTTTCAACACTGAAGGCCGTTGCGTTCATTGACGAAGCGAGCTTCCTTTAAGACGAAGGTATTATTTGCCGCCGTGGAAATACAGAGATCGCTAATGGCGTGTCGAAACAGGAAACGGGAGCAACGAGACATAAGACGGTCTGTGTCGCTCACGCACCAGTCCCGCGCTTTCGTTGGGTAGTTGGAACGCACCCCGGGCGCTGTGTACACCGCCCGTCCTAAGTACGCCACCGCCGCTAACAGCCCTCCCGAATTTAATGTACAGTCAAGTTCTACTGGAAATATGACTCTGACGTTGCTTGGTTGCCGCACCCGTACGAAACGAATGTATTCGGAAAAATCTCCAGTTGCTCTTTCTTGAGAACAACGATATCGAGGGGTGAGAGTCGTATTGTTGCTGGCAGCTGTACCAGTAATTACCCTCTCGTACCAAGACGACATCAACACGCCGCTGCGGTCGTTCTATCTGTCATCAGTGCGATGAGTCCACGGAAAATGAAATTACGGTGACTTAAAACATGAAAAAGCTCGCCAGATGGTGGTTATTACAGAAGGGATTTCGATCCATACTCCTAAATCAATTTTTACGTAAGACTACATTGTTATAAAATATACATACCTATGATGCGCTCACCCAAGTTAACTAAGTTGGTCCTCAACCCTAAATTTTAGAAACGTGGAACAGAATATCAAGCTGAACTTGCTACGGTCCTCATAGAAATTACACCATGTTTGTGCGCGTGAAATTAGTTTAAGTGTTCCAATTATTATTGAAATTACGCTACGAAGGCTTGATTTTTAGGTGTGTTTTTTGTAGCACAATCTAGTGATTAAATTTCTGGTATCCGGACAGAATCGATGTTTATGTGGAAAACTATAAGACAGCTAACTACAGTGGAGTCGAGAGGGCCAGTTTCCGGCGACCTTGTAAGATATGCGGCCTCGAGGGGGGTTTGTTCACACGTGACTGGAACTGTGCGGACAGCGTCGTCTAGTGAGTGCCTTAGTGTGGCTGGTGCGAACCTCACGCCAGCTGTGTAGCTGGTGCGGACCCGACGTCAGCTGTGCAGCTGGTGGGGACTTCATTCATGCAACAGGGTGTGCAGCTGGTGCGGACCTCATGGTTGCTGCAGGGTGTGCAGCTGGTGCGGACCTCATGGTTGCTGCAGGGTGTGCAGCCGGTGTGGACCTCATGGTTGCTGCAGGGTGTGCAGCTGGTGTGGACCTCATGGTTGCTGCAGGGTGTGCAGCTGGCATAGACAGTCCTCTTCAGTGATACTTTCAAATATGTCGTGCGTAGAAGCTTATTATACTGAACTTTCGACAGGGTCGGAAATTCACGTTATCGTTAGCGATACTCTCAACCTCATTACATACATGCCAAAATCATTTCCACTAAATGCTGAGCGCATGAGTTCAACTTACTTCCCTCGACACATCCAGCTGAGTGCAAATCCCTCTCCGAACCAGTTCGAGTTTAGCCATGTTGAAATGGTCTCTCCTCACACTTTGAACTGTGCCGCGACTGACGGCCAAGTCAATTCAGTCCCTTTAAACGGCTGCGAACGCAAGCTGCTGACAGTTTAACGATAAAGGCTGATTGGTTTCATTTTACGCTCGTGTTTATGATACTTCGAGTCGACTCTTGACGAAAATAAAGAGCTTGCTCCCGACTCTAGATACGATCTGTCAGAAGGTTGAGGTAAGACCTCGAAGAATATGTTTTCGAAATGTGAATATTGAGTTGCGAATCAGTGTCCAGTATTAGGGTAAATCGTGCGCGGTAAAGTAAATTCGAACTCTGAATTTTATTGCTACGTTCTGATGAGTTCTTGCCAGTGGAGAGTTGAGGATATAAAATTGTCTGTTCGGAGACTCCGGTGCACTGACTGAAAAATACTCATGAACAACCATAACCGGCCTCCTTCAAGCGAACTTCTTGATGTATTTCGGGTTAAAGATGCAAAACTTTGTGAAGGAATCAGCTGAATAACTCGTGCAAGGAAACACAAGACACGAAGTAATTGCAATACTAGAGCAACTCAACCAGGTCAGACCTTGGTCAACTAAAATCTCATATCGAAGCAGTTCGCTGTGCCGCGCCGGTCTGTCTCTCCGTAAGCCTGGCGCGTGCGGATGAGGAGCTCGTCTGACGGCCAGCAGCGGACACGGGGCTGCCAGAGCTCAAGCAGCAGAGGCACTTGATAACAACACGGAACAGGATTTTTCTTCCTGGCCATGAAGTGTTATTTTCGTACTCCATTTATTACAAAGGTAGATTATTCCCATGAAACTTCATGTTTTGTTTTAGTTGTATTGGTTGGTAGTAGTAGTATATACAGTATATGATCGAAATTTCTGAAAATCTGTTAGCCTGCCCGCGAAAGCTAAGTTATAGCCTTAAAATTGCTTCATTTTTATTTTATTTCGTTACAAGGCAATTGGAAATCATGGCTATCGCTCGGGGACAAGAACAAGTAAAATTTTCTTGCATATGTAGCACAGTTTAGAAATGGGTTCAAATTGTGGACGTGGCGCTCCCTGGGATTTACGCCAAAAGTAAGCGGAATGGGATAAAAAAAATGAGTAACTGACGTACATTGTTTAAAAAGACGCATTAATTCTTAAATATTCACTGATATTACAATTAAAAAGGGAAAAACTTCAATAGCTATAGAGCTACTTACATAAATTTGATAGCGTTATTCTTGATTGATGTTACTAAGCAGAAGACACTGTTACATCACGATTGTTTGCTTCAGAAACATTTAAGTGAATATAGAAGCATACAAGAGGCGATACACAGCAGCGCACTATCGGCCGCGCGACAGAGTCTAACACGTCAATGGAAGAATGAATGATCGAAATAAAAACGTGTATGTAAACATGTTCGTTCGTTACAAGCTCGAAACATGAGCTTGAACTGAGATAGCTCACCCCGATATCTTGGATTCTACTGGGCAATCATTGAAGCTGTGAAACTAGAGCGGAGCTGTCCAAAATGACGAGCGTCCGAGAAAATTCTGCTGGCAAAATAAATTGAGAAAAGAAAACCAAGTTGGCCGTGAAGGAACGTCGTCTCACGTCACCGCTTCTTTTTCTCGCAGAGTCTCCCCTTCAGGTTGTTCCTCACTCGCTTTCTTCCGAGTTTGGATGCATAAAAATCTGAACAATTTCTGAAACATGAGAACGAAAATAAAAATTTACGAAAAGCGTACGGTGCAAAAGTAGGTTCAACGTTCAGTAACCGACTGCCCGTACAAATTTTTAGATTTCGTCTAACGAATATTTAAGATAAAACATGTCTCGTGGTCCTCTACCTCAAATTCTAGAAATAAAGGTAATGAGAATTAAGCTTCTTTCGTTACGAATTATTTCGTAAGTCATGTTGTATGTACTGTGCAGTGATCCAGTTTACGTAATATTATTTCTCATTTTCTTTTTATTCAATATAAACTGTGAATATGAAAAAAATATATCACCATAATGAACTTCACCAAAGCTTTTATTCCTAGAGATGTTAGGTCATCTACTCCTCTTGGTTAGACGGTCTGACTCGGAGCATGCGTGAATGACCAGCTAGGATAGTTAATCCCTTAGCGAACCAGCCCGAGATATCTCGTGGCCGTCGTTATTCCATTCACACGGTCACTGTCGGTCCCGCAGACCGTGTGAATGCACCGCCGGCCTTTTCGGGGCAATTCATTAAGGGTTAATTAATAGGAAAGCACTTGAGCTCCATGGCTTCATGCTTAAGTGGTATCGTAGTTGATTTGTTTAATTTTCATCAGAATTGTTTCAAATGTTTATGCTCGCTTGAAAGAATGCACGGCACTTGAACCCAAACTTTACTCCGCTGCTATACCTAACTCACCCATGGCGTTACGGTACGCTATCTTCATTGCAAAGCTCCAAAGTGAGGAGTGTGTTGAATATTCACTTATGACGATAGAAATTATTGCAGCGAGCTTGTAATGGAAAGTTTATTTGGTGAGAAAAAACTTTTTTAGGTGTGAGGAGGTAAGACTTGCATTGCGTTTGTACGCCAGCGAGTTTCTAGGTCAAATAATTTCTTGGCTCAGTAAATGGAGAGCAAGCCATCCTTTTGTTCTTCGACTTGAAAAGCGACAGAGCTGCCGACTGCCAGATCTTATTTAAATAGTTAATTTTTCTGAATTTTCTCTCCATTTTAATTGTTCGTTGAGGTCCATTGTTGTAGTTGAGGCTCAGACGGAAGGTACGGAGTGTAGGACATGTGTTGACATATCACGCGTCCGAACCCGCGGAACAGCCGCGCTTAGGCTGAGTCCGGCCTTGACTTGCTTACGTGACGCGCTGCCGCGACTCCGACGCTTGAAACTCCGCTCGAACCTTGCGATGAAAGCGAAAACTGACCAAATCGAGATTCCTGTGTACCGCGGGCTGATGAGGCCTCCTGAAACGGTGTAATTCTGTTGATGAATCTCAGTTTGGGACTCGCTAGATTGAATGATGTGACTAAGGCTTAGTTCCTGTGAGTGGTGAGATATATAATGCTCACAATGCTTCAGTGCGTTACCTACGAGTGAGTTAAAGAATTGATGCAACCACTTCGATAATGCTGAACATAAAAAAAATGATCAGAAAAATCCTTTAAAATCCTCGTAAAATCCACGTCAAGAAAAAAATTGATCAATAACAAACGGAAACAGCAGGTTTGAGGAAGTTTGGCTGAGTCACTGTGCAACAAATACAAAATAATGATATCACTGCAATGCTTTCATTGCAGTACATTTCGAGTAAATACATTTCTCCTAACATCTTCAGTAGTCTTGTGTAGAATTCTAGATGATTGATTTCTTACTCTCTAACGATTTAAAATTCGTTCGGTATGTCTACAGATATTTGAATTTTCTTTTCTCTCTTTGGATTTCCCATGGAATACTGATGCTGGTACACACTTCAAGTTCTATCAATAATGTTTATATCTGGATTTGGCACATTGGTTGCAACAGGAAAGTCAGCATCTTTTAGAGTAGATGTATAAGTGTTCTCTTTGTGAACAAATTTGAATTCTAGAGGGCTCAACTTCTCTACTCTTTTAGATTTGTGCAAAAATTCTACCTAGAATTGATTCAATTACAGGGTTTCGTATCCATCAAGTCCACCCGTAACCCGACTGTTCACAGTTATAAAGTTCCTTTTGAGACTCTACTAGTTGTTTTCAATTTTCTAACAAATATCCAAGGCAAAAGAATATAATTCATCGACATTAGTCCCAATAAACTGTAACCATGGCATGAAGGAAAAACCCTCATTTAAGTACTGAGACATGAGTTTTGAATTTCTCTCCTATGTTATTACTGAAGTGTGTACAGTTCCAAGCAAACAAGCAAGCAAACAAACAACCGGGATGATGAGAATTTTAGTATTACTAGCAGGACCCGTGAAAATTTCACGGAAATTTAGATAAACAAACTTTAGATAAACCAGCCCATGAACAGTGGTTCTCTCAAGTGTTGGACAGAGGTTAAAGGTTCAGGGCAGAGATAGTCCGGTCTTTGGAAGCAATTTTCTTCTTGATGATGCGAGTAGTCTGAACTCTATTAGGGAAACTGAAAATGTGCCGCGAAGACTAGCTTTTTATAACAAAACATGCAACACGTATCCAGGATACTTCGTTCGAGACCTGGAATTTCACTTACAAAGCGGCGAAGCTTGACGGAAGTGTTGTTTCAAGCGTATCGATATATAGATATTAATAGACTATCTAATGCACGCAGTTACATTTCTTAATGTTAGTGACATGCTTTCATGCTTCCATTCAAAATTTCACGGGTGTTGAGATACGCAGCTTAGAGCTTAGTTTTGTCTTGTGGGTTCCCTGGCAGCTATTTTTTAATTTAAATCCCAAGCCAGGCCTCTATGAATTGAGAAGGCAACTCTACGTCGATTGCACAATGTACATGAATCGCATGCACTGTTATTTCACTTGAAAATCATTATACCTATAAACTTTTTTTAAATTCGTATTATGTACAAATAAACGTGGCCACAGACTCCGTGGGCGAGGGGCAGCTCCGACCAGCAGCGTCTGCTACCAGCTTCCAAATCCCAGTATTGTCTCGTGTGTTTTTTATTCCTAGTCTGAATGCTTTGTTTTCGAACGTCGGCAACATCCTTGACGAATTATTAAAGCAAAACACTAGGACTTCTTTTGTGACGTTTATTGATCATTATGGGTGCAATGATTACAGGGTTACAATTCAGATTACCATGAGCTTAAAAGCATAAATGAGTAAGAATTTATGTATTAATTTGGGGAAAAATAAGATTCCACGCGTATGAAAAATAAGCTCGCTTCAGGCTAAAGCAAAGGTGAGCCAAAAAAAATACTCTTCATGTACAGAGCTTCTTTGTAGTTTTCTTTACCCTAGAAACGATGCGTCATCACGGCAGCGTATCAACACGCAGTATGTAAAAAGTGAGCAGTTGCTTTTAAGACAGCAACGCTTAGTCAAACACAGGCAGCAGTTTTCAAGCAAAAACTAGACTTTTAATGAGAAGGTTCGTCACACAATCGACTCCTTGACAAAGAACAAGACTTAGGCAAAGAAAACAGAACAAAACAATTGCGGTTTTATGCTTTTCATGCCTTTACGAATATTTCATTCGTCAAATTGAAGTGAAACTAGTGACTGCTGATCATAATATTCGCACTGTCCTCGCGTATCTTAATCGCAGATCAACGCGGACATTTTTCACTCGACAAAATGTCGAACGTAGGAGGGCAGTTCCTGTTTTTCTGGCTCATATCTCACGTCGAAAAAATTGATTGATGTTTTCGTTGTTGAAAGAGAAAGACGGTCCAATTCAGTTCCTTAAGGAAATTTCAAGGGGACAAAAGAAATTTGCGAAGATATTACGTTACCTTCTTATAAAGATTGCCATCGTGGGACGTGTTATAACAGCAGGGCGAGTCGCTGAGCAGACGTGTGGGGTTCGTGCTGGTGAGTAAGGCGAAATCCTCTCAGCATTATTGTCGAATTATTGTATAAGTACTTCATAGTTAACGGGGTTTTGTTTGATCCTTGCAGTAGTGCAATTAGAACATGGATAGGTTCTTTACGTTGATTTAGTAACTTGCAGCTTAAATGAGAATTGAACATGATAGTTTTATAAAATTTGGCTTATTAACGAGGGGGTTTGGTTATGTTAGGCTAATTTACATGAGTCCACTTCCGTAAGCGTCTGCCACCATGCACCACCTACATACATCGACGACTCTAGCCAGTAAATCCATGAGAGAAAATGGTGACTAGAATACCAGGGTCTAAAGGAGGATGTAAAGTTTGATTTTCATTTTTCTACTCGCCTAAAATAAAGGTGCTAACTGTAGTTATCGTCAGTACACAAGGAGGTAAAAGCTGGATATGAAAGTAACGAGTCATTGTTTATTCTCTCCAGCAGCTTTAACATACAAGCAAAAGGCACCAAAACTTCAAAATTTCTGTACCATCTAGATGTGGATGACACGGTGCGAGCTTGAATAGTGATCAGTATTACACGGTACCAAACGCCAAATGACAAAAGTTGTTCTATAATAGAATTTACTTCAGAAGCAAGCCAATGGAAGTCAGACAGAAATGAAGTTATCGTTGCCGAACAGAGTACAAACCTACAACGCATAGGCCCACTCGTAACAGAACAAGTTCTTAATAAGTTAGAATTCACAGCCAACGGTCATAAAAAAATATCATTGTTTAATATCGAAAGGAAGTTTAGGGTCCGTTTTCTTACGTACACTCACGAACACTTCTTGCGGAACCCGACAGGAAACTGTTCAGTTCTTAGTTCTTTACCTTTCTAAATTCAAGCGCAGTAAATATGAAAGCGGAATTGAATGGCATGCGCGTGGTATGATCGAAATCTGCTTGCCTCGTGTGTGGTGTGGGTGAGGTATGCCGAGAGCGTGAGAGAGGAGCCTTAATTAGGTATGAAAAATTGCTCCCAATCTCTTACACAATGTCGTTTTTACATAAATGATTTTGAGATTTATTGCTTTCCTGCAATTGAGAGACAGTGTCTAGACGGCTAATTTGTGTCATTTGACTTGGACGTCAGAAGTGAAACAATTGCACATACATCTTGCTGCGTCGATCTCTGGATTAGTTCTTTTTGATTTCTAAGAAAACAAAATTAATTCGGAAGATACAAGTAAAATTTTATGATTTCGAACGTGAAATTTTTTAGTAGCATAAATAGTACATGCATATGATAACCTACTCGACAAACTCTAACACAAGCTACGAGTGAGTCATCAATCGGGATAGTACGTTTTCTGGTCTAGCATTAAGGAAAATTTGACAAAGATCCCAGAGTTATAAAGAACAAAGTTAAAGAACGAATCATGTTGGATACAATCCGTTGAAGGGTTGATTTTCAAAGAAACTACGTCACATCCATAGACATACATCACAAGACGCATGTATGGACATGCAAGGTAAACTTTGTTGTCGGACTGCCGTTAGACCTATTTCACAGAGAGTATTCAGAGTGATTAAACAGACTCGTGAATTCCTAGAAAGAATGTGAAGAAGACTGATGACTCAAGAGATCTGTTCGCGCCTGATTCCAAACATTTTTACTCCTAACTCATGTTGTGCAGTGAGAATATAGCGAGGTTCATATTAAATCTGCAACCTCGATGTGTCTTTCGAATTGCTTGCAAATTCACTAGTCCAGCACCAACTCTAATTCGCCAATTTCATTTTCTTTGCCACTGAAGCTTGAACTAAAGTTACTTTATTCTTAATCTTGCCTGGTCTCAACATGTTTGTCTTAACGTCTTAACTGCTATTCGATAAAAGGACTAAGATCAGCAAATTTTTGTTCGCTCGAAAGCCTGACGGTCAGTTTTGTAATGATACTAGGCCAGACGAGAGAATTTTTTTTTCGCACTTTATCAATGGTCGAATGACTTAGGAGTTTTTTTTGTGTATTCGTTCATGTCATCCGAGTTTATAGGAACTTTCAATTGATCCTTGTCTCAAATTGCAAGACATTAGGCATAGAATGCAGGCTTCCTGTGATCTTATCTAAAGTCCAGTCGCGGTACTTCGTTCCTTTCGGGCTTCACGATGAATCCAAAGGAGCTAATTGCTTGAACACTAATTCTGATAATGAGTCTCTAATTGGTTTCTCTGTGATTATTTGATTGGCTTATCTATTCACGAGAGTCTATGGGCACTGTACTTTGCATTTGTGATTCGAAAACTCAAAGGAACGACTTCCTTGATTTGAGATCTGCAAACAGAGGATGTCGTTGAAACTGCAGAGTCATCGCTTGCGTGTTCCCTCTATTGAGTGCCAAATTCTACGCCTTTTTCCTTCTTCGCGAAAAATTAGACATTGTTTTGTATACACCGCGTCCGCCGGAGTTGGACACTTGAATCTATAGTGTTTTGCAAGGCGATTTTCTTAAACGAATGGTGATCTTCATGGAAACTGTTATTCTTGATGACTTTTCAGACTTTTATCGTGAAAAAGATGTTCTTCTTAACGAATGTGATGTGTCGTTCATACCATATTAAGACAAAATAATCCTAAGCCATAGAAAAATAATACATTCAAGCCCTTTTACTTCACCAGAAATGTTTCATGACGATTCTTTGGACACCTAAACCTGTACGATAAATAATTGGCTCAATGGACCTACTTCACGCGCGCGTGCGAGCTCTGTCGGGCTTCTGAAATTTTCACAAACTAGCACAATGGAAACGTAGCCTGGAATGTGCTCCACACGATATCAAAGCCTAAATATTGTGAGATTCAAACGCAGAAGTATATTTTCGACTGGATTTCAAAAAGTAAGACAAACTATTATAAAAAATGTTTCATGTTCATTATTCATTCGAACATTGTTCACCTGGGAGCCCTGTGAGTTTGATTTTCAACAATGACAATTTTTTCCACGATTTTTGCCCAACCTTAATATATGCGAAAGCGTTCACCAGAAAAACAGCTTGCTAGTAAAATTATACAGCTTGACTTCGAAATAAACTGAAAGTTTACGCCTCGTTCGCTTGGTGCCGCAGAAGGAAGAATTACCGCTATTTTCTGCATCATTATGTGATATCATCTTTCTGACAGACTACGGACAACTAACAAAAAGGCACCATTTCCCATAACGCGCAATAAACTTCAGTCATGCGAGCCAAAATTCGCCTTATTTTTTGCAAATTTCTATCAGTCAGAATCGCGACCTTGGAGGCCAAGCTCTCGCACTTCAGTGCCTCCGAAAATTTTTTCTCGAGCCCTGACCACGCTTCCAAAAGAGCGCGTTCCAGGCACGCAGCGCACGGCAACAAGACTCGCTCCGGTGTAACAATTCGCAAATTAGAAGTTGTAAAAATGGCTTTATCTATTCAGTGATGTTCAGCTCTCGCGTACTAAAACTTACCGAGCAGGCAGCCATTACGCAAAATGCGAGATGCGGCACTGCGTTTACAGCAGGTCAAAAATAGCGAGCTTGCTTTCTTTCGCCTTTCCCACCTATGAAGTTACCTCGTTACATTATGTCCGCTTGCGTACGACCGTAGAACGTAGTCCCGTGGGCGTGATATTTCAATGTACGCACATGTTGACAATCTGTGAATTGTAATTTGAAGAGGATACCACTCGTTTCCACAGCTAAACACTGAGCTAAATTCTATTTTCGCATATTTGTACGACGCGTTAATTCCATATATATGCTTAGTGTTTTATTGATCGCATCTGGAAGCCTCACGAGTGAATACTACGAGAAGACACTGCTTGAAGATGTGCACATGAGGTGGTTATCTATGCAGAGATGAATGATCAATTTAGCAACTTAATGGAAATTGTGTTCACGCAGGGAAATTTATTTTACCTGTGCAAGTTTCGTTCCTTAACTCCTCGCTCGGAAGGTTTCCGAGGAAGGCGGGCGATTTTCAGACGAGTGTACAGCCAAGGAGTGGGCTCCGTGGTATACTGGTAGCGTGATGGCCTCGCAGCCGAGAGGACCAGGGTCCTCAGGCCAGGCATTTCACGTAACCATGGAGTTCTTCCCTTGGAAAAGGAAGTTTAAACCCCACATTCCTCACATCCCTCTCCACACCAGCAGTTGAAAGGCATTGTAAACCCAACGGTAAAACGGATTGGAATTAATAAGGGTTCTTTACATGTACGAGTACACTCTGAAATGGTCGATTCATACCGTGAGAGGTCAAGGAAGGTCGAGTAGGCTCGTCTCAAGTTTTTTCTGACCGAGAATTTGTCTAGTTTACTCGAGTAAAACAGAAAAAATACAAGTTGGGTAAAAAGAAGTTAACTCGTTCTCGTCCGGGGACGGTTAAAGATGTAACTTAATGGCTTTTAGCTGCTCTAGTTTACTACTTGTTCTCTAAAAATACACACGAAATTAATAAACTACTGGAGAGCTGATGATCCTATTCAGCTGTAAATATATTCTCACGTAAGTTATGTGTTATAAATCTACACTTTATTTGCTCGCGGAACCCAGTTGATTTTATTGTCTCTGCCCCTCAGGGGGCATAGGATAGGCCATAGGCAATA
>VOMN01111077.1:0-54642 GCA_014899125.1 Orchestia grillus
AAATCAATGTAAGTCGAGGCAACACTCACTTCTACGCCTCACTGCTGAAATTTTGAAGCTTTGAAGCCATTTTCTGACATTTTTTATAAGTGGCTCTTAGTACCGTATGTGTCTAGGAACCTTGCATCTAACGTAGTGACGTTATCTATCGTTTGTCGTTGTCACATGCGGGGAGTATTGACAACGACATTGTAACGTCTTCACTTTTGGAATGAATGATTTCTCAGACATGTATCTTATTAAACTAAGTCTTATAAACAAACAATGCCCATCGTGCATTCCATTGGTGTAACGGCTTTGCTGGGACAATCTAATGCCGTGAGTGCCTGACCATCTGAGTGGGAGAAACATACTCTCATTTTCTTGGTAATGCAGAATTTTGTTTACTCAATGAGGTAAATTACTCATTTCTTTTTCCTGAAAACCATCTGTTAGAAATAAGGAACAACCCTTAAATTTCAGAACATGGGATAAAAAACTTAATTCATTGAAGATTACAATGTGTTGGAGTGCAGGTGCAACAGGCATAGAAGACAGACTGCAGCCGCTGGTACCGGAGACGCTGGCGGCGTTACGCAAGGCGGGCATCATCATCTGGCTCCTGACGGGCGACAAGCAAGAGACCGCCGTCAACGTGGCCCACTCCGCCGCCCTCTTCTCCCCCACCATGCAGGTCTCTTGTTTTCCACATGCGCCCTGAGTTTGGTTCTGTTGTGTCTCTTTAAACCCCTTGATGAGAAGAGGATATTAGAGTTGAATACAAGGGTGCTGTTTACTCGGTGTCGTGCTTCTCGCGTAGGGTAGGCTAACGTTCTGCGCAATCGACCTCGCCTAGGATATGAATGAAGTCTAAAACTTCTCTGAATATAAGGATTATTACTGTATTACGTAACAATTTTTCTAGTTACTTTTATTGTTAGCGGGGTTCCGAGTGGTCTTAGGCACGTGTTTCTATATGCTCTGAGGGATTAATTAAAACAACTGGGTAATGTGAATTAAACGTAAATTTAAAGAAATACAAAATACGTCTTTTGGGAGCTTCATTTCGTGTCATTTCGTGATCCGTCATGGCCGGTCGCTCGGACCCATGGCTACGTGACTAAAGGCCTGTTCATTTGAGTTCTCCGCAGTAATAATCGCAGCTTGCTGATCAAATTTATACAGATATTTCACTTTTCTTTCTTGACCTTTTCGTATTATAGAAATGCTCTCTGCCGCTAGGGATTCAATTTACGGGGTCTACGATTGCTTAGCTTGTGCTCTTCTTAATTTTTCACATCACTCTTTTTCTCATTTTTGACTCGTACGAAACATTCATGTACATGGTGGCCGCAAGAATGGACGATTGGAAATCGCATAAAAATTGGCAGAGAAAAACTTCGATCGGGGTGATCCACTTCTGTCCTAAAAGTAATGAAATTATTGGTGCTACTCAGTGCTCCTTGAACTCTAGAGAAATAATCAGGCATGGACTAGAGAATTACAGAGGAGAGTACGAGGCTGTTGTGGCTCATATCTGGGAACATGAGACGTTCTGATTGCGCGTACAACAGAACTCGACGAAAATATATGGAAAGGAGTATCAACAAGGAAATATCTGTGCTAGTAAAATTCATTTCCTATAAATGCATTTTTGACGTAACCAGCAGTTTATTTTTTTCACAAAAAACAGTCAAATTTATTCCTAACACCCTGTACGCTTATTTGCATTACAAGTCTCAGACAGTCCTACTATTCAGTGGTTGTAATTTCACAAGTTCGACTCCTGGTGTAAAAGTGTTCAATTGTTTTTCTCCTTGAACACAATCTGAGCGTTTGTATGAGAATCGATATTTGCCCATGACCCATCCCCTGAGTGGCGCACGTGTACACAGATCATGAAACTCAACGCCCGGACACGCGAGCAAGCGGAGGTCACCATCCGCCGCTTCCTGGAGTCGTGCTCGCTGCGGGGGAGCCGGCACGCCATTACTGACGATGATGAGAGAGGCTCCACACTCACGGTCGCCACTGCTGCTACTGATGCCAGCGCTGCTGCCTCCGGGTCAGGTACTCACGCCTTGAAGTTTGCCAATTTCTTATTTTGAGATTTCCGAGAATAACTCGTTGCAGCCTTTTGTATACGGTGTAGAAGGCTGCGTTCAACTTCGTACGAAACACTAGCCGTGGCCGCAAAATAATAATCTCTATCGTAACTCATTTTTCATTCTAAAGGTTAGTTTCCCCAGACGTCTAATTTCTACAATTTACCGCAGGCATCGCCGAAGCCAGCGCGGGCCTGGGCTACGTCGCCTCCGCTGGCTTGGCGGGCGCTGGAGCAGGGCTGGCTGAAGCAGAAACAGACGGAGATGTAGAGAGAGGGCTGGTGGTCGACGGCAAGACCCTCACGTGAGTGGCGATATCCCTTTACTACGGATACCCTGTAAGTAGCTTGATACTCTCTCTGGCTGCACTAGTGTGCCACTGTTTTATTAATATCGTGTTTATTCTTTTTTCCCAAGAAAAACACTCCTCCTTGGGTCTTCCGTTCGTTTGGTTTATTTTTAGCTTCACTATTGTGAATTACTACATAGTTTAGATTCACTCTACTCGGGTTTTTTGAATGCGTTGGAACGATTCATACACAAGGCATTACGATACTTTGTGAAGTTTCGAGCCACTGATATTGTTATCGTAACGTATTCTAAGGTTCACTCTTTGACGGGCGGTTGAAGTTGAGTCACACTTCTTCAATCGTAGGCCATTCCCTAGCCGCACTGTTCGCACATGAGCTACTGTCTAGGTAGTAATTTAAGAGTTAGTAACTTCTTCATTGAATGTTTTTTACGTATGAATTGTTTCTCGGCCGGTTATTTTCTTCTGTGCGAGACGGCTTACTTCCTTTCAAACTTAAATAAAATCGTAAAATTGATCATCGGGCGTAAAATTTTCTCTATTTTCGTTGTGTTTTTCTGTACAAACCATTCATTAAGATGTCAGTTCCTAAGAAATGGTTTGAAAATCCTAAATGTTACTGTGCTCTTTGGTGCGCTCTCACTAGCCCCAGAATATAAATCACGTTGACTACGATACCACCCAGGTTTGGGTCGTTTCATCCCTAGGAAAATAGCATCGTCGCAGGCAACGTGATGTAGTTGAATTTGTCCGAGTTGTGGCCGAGTTGTGCCCGAGTTGTGTCCGAGTTACTGCAATGTGCACCGCTGCTGCAGGTTCATCCTGGACCGGAGCACGAACCTGCTGCCGCTGTTCCTGGAGCTGGCGGAGCAGTGTCGCTCTGTGCTTATCTCCCGCGCCACGCCCCTGCAAAAGGCGCTCGTCGTCAAGCTCACCAAGCAGAGCCTCGGTATTCTCTCCATGGCCGTCGGGGACGGGGCCAACGACGTCTCCATGATACAGGCTAGTCTATTCTCTTACCTAATTATTTATCTCGCTTCTCTCGCGCGCAAAACGAATTCAAGCTAACAAATGGTTCAGCGACATGCTTACCATTACTGTATCTTTCTGGTACACTTTAAGGACCGTAATGCTCTGCAATTTTATGAAACCAAGGTGCGCGTTGTCGGAAATGTCACTAAATGTGTGATGCCTGTGGGCTCACCAGGGTAAAGTGAAAGCGAGCACAACGCATATTTTTTTGTTTACCAGCAAATTAGGGGAACAGCAAGACGAGCTGTCGAAGAAGAACACTTCAACATATTTACATGACAGCGATCGCTTATTTTCGTGCGATGCGCTCAGTGGCACGGCGCATACGTCACTGCTGACTCGTTTCGACTACCCTTGTGCTCATTAGCCTAGATGGTGAGGTACTTTGTTCCCTTCATAGTTGTAGACAACCCACAGTTTTCTATAAAGGAAAAGAATGAAAATCATTTTGCGTCTAAGAATATACTCAACGGGTGCGACGTTGTTTGAAATGGGATATCTTTTTATTTTCGCACATGAGGGAAAACCTACCATTTGTAGGGGCACAATTCAGAAACGGTGATGACGCACAATGGGAAAGTACTCTAGTTCTTGCTTTGCTTGAGTTGAAGTTAAAAGCGTAAACTGTGAGCAAGCAAAATTTAAATGTCTAGTCGTTAAAGAAGTCCTGATCCTTGAAATGAATCGTGGTGGTACCTACGACTGAGGTTTGGGCTGAACCCGATAGCGATGGAACGGGTCGTGCCCGGTAGTAGTGACCTAGGTCGTGACCATCAGGTGCTCGAACGTCCATTTACTTGCCCAACTTTGCCTCGTATGTCACTATTAATATTTTGACTTTGATTAAATTTTAGGCAGCACCCGCAAAAATTACTTGCACATATTTATAGGTGACATATTCGCAGAAACTTCTAACGACGTGCTGGTTTGTGACGTGAGGAAGGTTGTAGTCTCGGTCAGTCTGAGCCATTGCAGCTCAGTAGGGGAATGAGGTGCAGAGGGAGTGCCGTGGCCAGTGCTGCTAGCCGCTATTCCTGGGCAGCACTTGTCCAACTCTTCAATGCATAGAAAATGAAACTGACGTGTCTGCTGTGTTTATTAGGCGATGCCGTAAAAATCATTCTAGAATATTGACGCATCCGATAATAGTTAAGGTATAAACGGATTGATTTGAATATATCTATTCTGAACGATCAATTTTCATGTAGTCACGCAGTGCTTTCTTTGGAAAATAAGATTGAACCCCACGTGTCATACTGCACCGAGGTGTACAAGTGGTTTACCTGCTGGGCCGAGGTAATGGTCCTTGCATTTTGTCAGTATTTAGAACGTATTTCAAATCCAATATGTTCTATGTGAACTGATTGGAATGAAATTTATTTATTTTTTTTCCTTTCTCGACGTTATCGTGAGTGCTTAGTGGTTCAGGGCTTCTGAGCCCAAAATAACATTTTATGGGAGCTTCACTGATAGGGTGAGATGTTGGGATAAATAGCAAAATTTTGCCAGTTTAAAGTTACAGTCGCGAAACAAAATTTTATAATACGAACACCGTCGAGAGGCAACTCTACCAAGAAGTTGCAGTTTGTGCGCTACAATTGCATTTTATTAATACAGTAAATTGTTGAGAAGTTGCAATTAACTGTAGGGACGAACCCCTCCGACTTCATGTGATATGACATATAACGTATATTTTGTTTATATCTTTGGAATTGGGTTAACCGAGGCTTTCGTTTTATAATTTAATTCATTTACTGTTTGGTTATGATTAAAACTTATTGTATAGAATGTATGAGAACAATTTTTCTTGGAATTAGAAGGCATTTCCTCTTTCGACTAACTTTCTTAAGTAGCGTAAATTTTGGAATTCATAATGAGTGAATATTTTCGTAAGGAGCAAATGACACACATGTTAGCTCTAACTTCAACGCCTTTTAACCTATAAATAACTTTTCTGAGGATTATTTTGGTGACAGCATCCATTTCTCAGGAGGCAAAGAGATCAATGAAACGGTCTCACAGACTTCAACAGCGCTCTGAAGCGCCGAGTGATTTGTGCATTGTAAGCGTCAGTGCTGATGTCTATTCTGTGTAATCACATGCTAAGTCTATTTATTTTGTGTACGTAACCATTTATGTACGCTCTGAAGGAATAAGATGAGAGAAAATTCCTGGGTGCAGATTCTGGATTACTTATTCCGAATCAGCAAGACTTGAGTCAGAGACGGCTGTGGTGGAGTATTGCGTTATTTCTTGAGAGATTTAACTTGATTTTTGACGTCATGGAGACGCTAGCATAATTGTAATGCATTTACAGACCGCTGACGTTGGTGTGGGCATCAGCGGAGTGGAGGGCAGGCAAGCAGTGATGTCGTCGGACTTCGCCATTAGCAGGTTCTGCCACCTGCGGCGCCTGTTGCTACTGCACGGCCACTGGTGCCACCACAGACTCGCTTCTATCATTCTCTACTTCTTCTACAAGAATGCCGTAAGTTGCTACCAAACCAACTTATCGACATGCTGGCATTTTTTCTCGCGTGAAATTGGACTCTCGGCCGATAGTTTACATCTTTGTCTTTTATGAATGTTGAATTTGATGGTTTGACTCGTATTTTTTAATTTTGCTGCCACGTAAGTGGTACGCTGAGGGTTGGTGCTCATGAGCGTACGTCGTGGACAAGCGTCGTGGACAAGCTGGGTTAACCTGAGGCTCGGCTTAACGTCTAACGTAGAGCTGGTAAGCGTTGATGCAAGGCAAGGTCGGAAGGTTAAATAAGACAAGGTATGAAGGTTATTCAAGACCGTGTCTGAAAGTTAATTTAGGCAAGGTCTGAAGGTTAGGTAAAACAAGGTCTGAAAGTTAAACGAAACAAGATCTGAAGGTTATGTAAGACCAGGTCTGAAAGCTAACTAAGGCAAGATTAGAAAGGTAAAGCAAGATTTGAAAGTTGGTAAGGAAAGGTTTTAAAGTTGGACAAGGCAAGGTTTGAAGGTTAGGTAAAGCAAGGTTTTGAGGTTCAGTGGGGCAAGTTTTCTGAGTTAGATAAAGCAAAGGTTTCAAGGTTAGTGAAGGAAAGGTCTGAAAGTCAAAGATAGGCGGGGTTATTTCAGAGTTTCTACCATGTCTGTCTCGACTCGGCCAGGACGGGTAGTGGCTCTCTTGTAACAGCAGCGGACGTCGCCAGCTTCTTTAGATGTATACAAGTGGATTCGTGTCCACTTGTTTACGCGTGAAAGCACCAGCTCTAATGCTATGTTGGTACTTTTTCAGATGTAAAAAATGAAAAAAAGCCATACTGCTAATCGAAACAATTCTTGGGACAGTTGGAGAGTTGAAATAATCATTATTTGCGATCATCAATTAAACTCAATACATTGTAGTGAGGTACGGCGTGTTTGTTTTCTATGCTCTATTATGTACGCACTCAGTGTGCTGAATGTGTGATTGGATGTGCTAATGTTTTCTTAAAATTTCAAGCCTCTGTCACCTTTCAACTCACGATATTTAGTGGTCAGGTTGCCGCGTCGTAACTTACGATATTTAGTGGGGGCAATTGGCCGTGAGAATAATTTTTGTGTCTATTGTTTTTACGTCGGAATTCGTTTCTATGACGCTTGAAATATTGTTAAAACTCCGGCTGCTTTAAATCATAACTGGATACATTTAACTGTGCACATAATTGTTTTATAAATAAATGTATGCCTATGAAAATTTTATTTCACTTCGTGTTGTTTGCATTATTCTATCTTTTATTAGGTTAGAAGTCAACATCCGATTTAATAAAATTAATATGAAGCACAATATGTATGTACTTTTCATGACTTTTCTTTACTGTTTCTTGCATTATTGTGTTGCTCTTCATGTTCGCCTCATGCCTCATGCTACAATGTATTCCATCCATTTCCATCGTGTTTCGAAACTTTCTATGTCGTTCTATCGTGTTTCTATTTTACACTTATTTTTCTGAACACATATTTTATTTACACCGTGATTGTGATTCAATTAAATCGTACTTCTATGAGATACAGTCGGTTATTGATACTGAAGCTTAGGCTAACACTGCCGAAAATTATCTGCTATCTCATCTTCATCATCCAACGTTCCTTGTGTTCGTATGGTACTTTCTGTAACGTATGACATCTGATATATACTTGTGCTCTCATTAGCATACATGGAAGGCTTAGCATATGTTGCGGCAGCTCTGAAGAACTTTGAATCAACGTCTCTTCTTCAATTACTCGTGTGGTTGGAAAACCTTTCTCATTATATGGAAGGAGTTAGCTGGTCACCTCATGCAAGGATCCTTTTTGAAATGTATGCATTTCGTTCTCTGATTTTTAGTCTTATCTGAGATGTTCAATAATATGAGAGTTGTAGCGCGACAGGAACCATAAAACCCTGGATAATCCAACTTCATTGCCCCCTCTTTTCATGGCTAACCGTATTTCATTTGTTTGTGCGTTTCAGAACCTGGTGTTGGTGTTGCTGTGGTATCAGTTCTACTGCTCCTTCACTGGCAATAATTTTTTGGACCAAATGTATCTAATCCAGTTCAGCCTAACGTTCACATCTGTTCCACCTGTTATTATCGGTACGTACAATCTACTGAGTGGAATTTTATTCTTGAATTAATAACCTTTTTAACCGTACGAATTTTTTGTACTGTACATTTAATTATTGTACAAAGTGTTATCAGGGGATGACATTGAAATTTAGCCACGAACGTTAACTTATTGTGTGTTAGCTAGGCATGCAGTCAACTCTTAACAAAGTTGACTTTGTCGGAGTCCATCTCGAATGTCCAGTGCTACAGTGGGACAGTATTTATCTTATTTGTTCCGCCCCTCCGCATCCCGTTCAACATTTGAATCACGATTCTGTTCAGCCATCGTGATGTGGCGGTGACATTTTTGTTAGAGAAATCCTCATCGTGGGATGTCATGATACATTAAGGAGCAGATTGGTGGAGAATTCTGCTGTTAAAGCGAGATGGACTTGGGAGGGAGAGACGCCTGTGAGCGACAGGGTAAACTAGAAAACTTTCAATCGTGAGATGGAACTTTTCATAATGGAATCCTACCAAAAAGGTCGTAGCTGTGTATTGTTGTCGAAGAACTTGGAGTAAATGGGTCGGGAGTATTTTTCGCCTTTAAAAGGTTACGATATCAAGCTGTAGTAATACAGGGAAAACACTTATTTTTATTATGAAATAAAGTGTATAATTATTAGTACCCAGCTCGTCAAATTCTATTAGAGTAATTGGGCGTATGACTTCGTGTCTGTTTTCACAATTTTTCCCCTTTTAGAGGACATTGGATAGACAATAGGGTTAAGTTTGTTTATCTTTTGTTACGAGGACTGGCATCCCCAGGAAGCACCGTTAGGTTACTCCAGCTATAGGTAGGTTTTTGGGACTTTTATCGTTCATGATCACTTCTTTCAATGCTTTCATCTTTTACAGTAGGTATCTCCTCTTTGACTTTACTTCCCCTTCATTCGTAACATGTTTCTTTGCCCAGGGGGTCCTGTGTGGGAGCTCATCTTTTGCGTAGATTCTTCTTTCTCTGATCCATACTAAAGTATGCCTTCTCTTCGCTCTCTTCAGGTCTCATTTCACGAGCATAAGAGCTTAAAACCATAACTAAAATAATAATAATCCTAACTTTTAATCTCTCAGTTGACTGAAAATACGCATCAAGCTGTAACTGCAGGTCTAAGCGTCATCTCTGCTGTATTACGATGCGTAATCCTCTTTGAGAAAGCACTGAAATCTCTCCCGATGGCAGGCGCGTACGACAAGGACGCCCCCAGCTCGGTGCTGCTGTCGGAGCCGCACCTGTACTCGGAGGGACGGCGGGACGAGGCCTTCAAGCACTCCTACTTCTGGGTCAACATCCTGGACGCCGCCTACCAGTCCCTCATTATGTTCTTCTTCGCTGTTGGCGTATGTATTAGGGGGGCTCCTTGTATCGCTAGTCGTGCTACATGAGAATTGTAGTGAACATCAGTCAACTCTTGTTTCCAAGTTATAAATTTGTCGTCGACAGTGTATTTCTAGGGAGTGGATGGCTTGGACTGTCCTCAAAGATAATTTTGTACGAGCTGATAGGATTTTTTCCTTTGTGAAATGTTCTGATCGAATCAGTGCTTCAGAATGAGAAACATAAGTCAAGTGTGTCCCAATTTGGCCCTTAATTGTATTTTGAATACAAAAGTCCTCCATCTTTGATACCGCGGATGGAGTAAGACACTCGTCGCCTTTTAATCCTGAAAGTACTAATTTACTTTTAAATGAGCGAAATATTTGTTAAAATGTTTCGTAAAAAGTTTCATATTTTATGCACTTGTGCTCATATGTATCCTCGTTTTGAACGAAACAGTAAGAGTTCAAGACCTAACTGTTATTCTAAACGCTCCCCCTGTAGAACGCTGGACACTAAAGGGCTAAAATGGAAAAAATTTACTGAAGATCTTTCTATGTGACGTGCAGTTTGAATAGGAAGGAATAATGAAGTAAAGTTTTTGTATTTCCTCGTCGATCAAAACTCAGAAGATTTCAGTTTAGTAAAGCCTACATTCAACTACATACTTGTCGAATATCCATGAGTAATGAAGTTGTACGATTTGTTTCGTTTCTTACAATCTATTAGATTATTTTGAGAAGATTCACGTGAATTCAATTTGGTGTACAAATGTTTGAGAACTGTAGTCGTGTGTAACTCACGACCTGAAACAGGAATTATTGGCCTTGTGATATTTTCTTCAGAATTAGCTGTTAGTTTTGAAATTTGAAACAGGTGCCGCTCTACCTGAAGATATTATCTCAAGAACAGCTACCATCGCTGAGTTGTGCTCAAACTTGAACACGGCTGAGGGGCTACTGGAACTTCCTCTATATCGCCTGCATTACCAGTAGCGTAAAAGAACTGCTCCTCGGATAGAACCTTTTCATTGAGCAAGACTTACATACGTACAAATTGCTTAATGTTTTATTAAATTTCTTCATTTTTGTTATAGTTTTCATTGAGCATTCATAATACCTCTCGTTCTTTGTTTCAAAGACCATGTAGAGATCACTACGTGATTTTCTCTAACTCTTCCATCTATGTGCGATGCCTATAATCAATACTATTAGCAACGTATGACCTGCTGAGGAAATGATTGATCGTTATCATCTTCACTACTACTTTAACTAATTGTAATTTGCAAATAATATCTAACATTAGCTGTTCATGAATATCGTATTCATTGTTTCTTGCTCAATTGAAATATTTTCTTCACTGAACCCCTCAGGGGGCATAGGATAGGCCATAGGCAATAGAGGTAGGTTAGTTAGGTTTGTCTATCCTATGCTATGGGGACTAGCGCCCCCAGGGGAGTACTGCTAGGGTACCTCAGCTTTAGATAGGCCTTCGGGACTTCTATCTTTCGTGCCCACTTTGCTTCCTTCCGTTTTCATTCCTTCTCCGCTATTTCTTATTTGTCTTTTCTTCCTCTTCCTTCTTAACTTGCTGTTTCTATGCGCAGGGGATCTTGTGTGGGAACACACCCTGTGCATAGATTCCCCGTTCTCCTAAGTCCATACTAAATGGTCCCTACTCTTTCGATGCGGTATAGCCCTCGAGGCCGGTGCATTGCGTCTAACCCCAATAATAATAATAATAATCTTCACTGAAAGTTGAAGAAAGGATTCTCTACTTTATTATTTAGCTTTCTTTATGTGCAAAATTTACCTTGGGTTAAAATAAGTAGTTTCATGTGTGACTATGCACAGTTGATGTGCATATTCGTTATAGTTCTGGTGTGGTCAAAGTGCTCATTTAAAGAGAAAGTACTCTATTCTATAGCATTCAATGAAATAAATATTTGAAATGAGCGAGGAAGATTATAGGCGCTAGAGACATGATTGTAGACACTAGAGATATGAGAGATTGTTGGCACTAAAGAAATAAGACTGTAAGCACTAGAGCAGCGTTGTACGTTCACGGCTTGGCTTGCCAAGAGGATTTTAGGCTCCCTGCTTGTGTCATAAACTTCTTTGCTCATATTCGCTGCGCTGCTAGTTGAAATATTTATGTTACCATTAATTATTTACTGGTTTTGCTGTGCTTTTTCACGTCTCGTTGTTCAATGAGTTGACTTAAATGACAATGTGGCTGCCATCACCTGAAATAGAATCAGTTTTATTTCTTTCCTTACCTTTAATTATTGAAGTGCAAAGTGAGATTCTTGTTACCTTTTGTAACTTAGTTATGACCCACCCTTTCAACAAATTACATTTTTATTCTTCGCTACAATTATTGTCTTTAAAAATACATGTCAGCGATATTATCGGTGGATAAATAATGACGCTGTTGTGCAGGCGTTTTACGACGGAGGAGACAGCAGCAGTGACCTGGTGGCTCTGACTGTGGTGCACAGCTGCCTGCTGGCCCAGCTGCTCACCATCGCCCTCGAAGTCAAGTCTTGGGTGAGCTCCTTCTCGGTGAACACGCTTGAGTGTGTCGGCCAGCATTTGTGTGCCGGGAGCTGTGAGCTATGGTGAACCTTGGACAGCATCGATATCAGTGTTGCCAGTTTTATCCAGAAAGTGATGTTGCTTTTGCTGTACCAGCACGTATATGGAGGGATCCTCAGTATTTCTTTGCATTAAAATGACTAATTATGAGCGTATCGCTGATTGTAAGCATATCGTGTTGCATATTTTTGAATAGTTTACTGAGCATTTAATGTAAGACTTTGGTAGATGTGAAGCATTGCTACTCACTACATTGGTACCGCTAACAACATAGTACGCAAAGACAGTCCAATAACAATGCAGCTGAGGGTCAAGTCGAGATTCAGCTAGCCATCGTAGTAATATGTGTCTCATTGTGTTTGTAGAATAAATCGTTCATAATATGTTCTATCACACAACGATATCTAACCGAGACATTCATAAATGAGTATAATTATTCCACAGCTGTTTATTTTGTCATTTTACACTGATTCTCCCTCAGACCATACTGCACGTGAGCTCACTGCTGTTTTCGTTGGGCATCTTCCACGCGTTCAGCATCGTGTACACGATGACGTGTGTGTCGTGTTTCAGCGGCCTGAAGAGCGTGTACTGGGTGTACCCACACGCCATGTCCTCTCTGCTCCACTGGTGTGTGGTCATCCTCAGTGCATTGACCTGCGTGCTGCCCAGGTACGTGGTCTGCGTTCGTGCCAGCCTCAGCGCCTTCCTCCACTTTATGCTAGTGTTATGGTCTTTCTAGTGTACCGTTTCGTATACATGGTTTATGTTACGGTTTTATTGAAAAATTCGGGTATTATTTTGCTGTATTGAATTGCGAAAAGCTATTTATTTGTTAGGTATTTTTTTAGCGTCAAAGTGTGGTAATATTTGTGCATTTAAGTTTTATTTCAGCTTGAGAAGAATGTCACAATGTTCGGTGATATCAATCCTCATGCGCCACGTTGAACGTGAATCAAAGTGTTTCGTTAAATATGTTCTGTTGGGTCACCTGAACTATTGCTCATGCCACCTAGTTGAGTAAAGAAGGTGATTTAGTTTACGGGGAAGAACGAGGTCTTGAGAGAAATTGAATTTTTACAACGGTTATTTAGCGCACATATTTTATTTATTCTTACATACAGCGATGCGCTGAGCGATCATTGTAGGCACTAGGGAGAAATACCACTTAACTAAACTCTATTATCCTTGAAATGAAAAGTATACTTGTTAAGTTACCTCAGCTCCTTCCGGACTTCTATCTTTCGTGCTTCCTTTGCTTGTTTCAATGTTCATACCTTCTTCGCTATCTCTTATTTGTCTTTTCTTCCTCTTCTTTCTTAACTTCTTGTTTCCATGCGCAGGAAATCCTGTGTGGAACACACCTGTGCACAAATTCCACGTTTTCTGAAGTTCATACTGAATGATCCCTTTTTTTGCTCTTTTGAGATCGCGTTTGGTGTGGCGAAGAAGCTTTAAACTAATTGATAATACTAATAATAATAATAATAATAATAATAATGGAGAGTATGCTAATGCTGTTCATATTTTTCAAATGGTGTGAGGTACTTCTCTCGACAAGACCCTATACTTCTATTCTCTTCAGATATTCAGAATCTCCTTAATTTCTCTCTTTATCCTAGTCCATCCAAAACTGAGCCGTAACACGTGTCTTTCATTGTACTGTCCATCAAACCGCGTCACTCCTACCGCCCTTCTCAATCTCATCTGTAACATTTTCCATCTTTTTCTTCGACATCCTCATTCTTCAAACCCATGCATCCTTTGCAGCGAACAAGTATGGAATAACTCAGCTCTCGGTCAAACTTATTTCTTCAATCCGTGGAGCTCAGTAGATCAATCTTGAATGAAAACATTTCCTTCTATTGAACTTGTGAAATTTTGGCAGATTTGTGTACCGCTGCAGCCAAACGTCGTTGTGGCCGAGCGACGTTCAGCTGAGCGTATTGCGGTATCGTGAGCAGCTCAAAGGACAGCGGTTAGTGGCAGATAGCCTCGTGTGCGCTAGTGCCCACCACAGTCTGTGAGTATCGCATTTGCCGGACGGGCATCCTTCGCTTTGACGAACATTCCCTGTTCCGTAGCAGCATGTAATGACCAAATCGGACTCATATTATGTCCGCCTCAACATTTTCCATTCACTGGAATGTTGATGCGGTCTTTGTTGCAAAATAAAATATCCAATCATTTTTCAAATTTTATATGTCGTCTTCGTTCTTTAAATCAGGGCATGCTTGTCTTTGCTCACAGATGTCGCTGGAGGCATGCTATGAGAACTAACCCCTTATCTGTACTGATTGACATAGCGCCCAGCTAGAACTTGGCTTTTTCCATTTTTGAATCCCGATGTAGCTTTGTAGATCACCTCAAAAGTAGAGGAACTTAGTCGATAGTGTGTAATTCCAGTCGTATCCTAGCGTAGAAGTTCTTGCGAAGCATTACTCCATTTCCTTTTGCAAGGATGTGAAAGAAGTACTTTTTTAGCGATATTGTAGTTCATCAACTATGACATTGAAATGATTGAATTTGATTTGGTACCCTTGTGCAATATTGCCTTGCTAACCCAATAGCTATGTAGGAGAACATGTGGTTGGTTGACTTGTACGTGACTTAGACGCTGTTAAGTTGTCGTATCTCCCTATGAGCTACCATAGTCGCAAAGGTATTTGAGGGGCCATTCAGGTTAATGAGAAGATTTCGTAGGTTGTCGTCTATCTCAGTAGTTTTTTGTTGCAAGTTGTGTGCTCGTTCGGCGAGGGATTGCCCTCATGGTTTATTGGAAATAAATATCTGTAGGTAGCATTCATTGCGAGCGTTCTATAAGAGTGAAGAATTTTTCTAATAAAATATACAATAGGCTGTCGCCTAGACTTGAAGAGTTGAGAGGAGGAGCTCCTCTTGTGAAGGCACTTCTCATGGAATTAGTTACCCTCTTCTAAAGGGAAGAAACTTGTGCATGCCATACCTTAAGACATTATATATCGAACAGTTTTTCTGATACATAAGCAACTGTGTGAAGTATGTACATCGAGAGTTCTTACGTATTATATGATTTTGTTTAAAATTTTTACTCGATGTTATAGGTTATAGGGGTCTGATGCCCTAATTAGACAGTATAATTTTCGACCATATCTATGTATGGAGATCGAACGATGTGGCTTGCGCTGCTATTAGGTTTGGTCACTATTGAGTTCTTAGTTAGAGATAGTTTATTCATGACCTTACATAAGTGACTCAATTGGATTAGCCTCGCTGAGAATCCTTAAATTTATCATGAAAGCCTGAGAGTTAACCTTTAGAATTTTTGAATTTAATGAAAATTCGTCAGCTTTTTGAAAAGGACCTGAACTTAGAAATTTCAACGTTTTTTGCTTGAAGCAAGTACCACCGTTAATTCTGCAAAATACTACATGTTTATTCACATCATGGATCATAGATCAATAGTTGAGTTTTAGTGTCATTAATTTATTGTTCTTGTAATCCACCATCTCACTTATAGGTTGAACTCTACCGTGTGATCTCCCACTGCCTGCAGTAGTCACATGCCTGTTGATGCTGGAGACGTTGCTGGCTATGGCTGCCCCTAGTCCCTAGTTTGAGTGAGTCTAGAACTACTTAGTGCAACCAAGAACCATAAAACCTTGTCATTTATATTTTAATTAAGAGAAATACTTAAATACTTAAGCATAATTTGTCCCGCATTATGTTGTTGATGAAACTGTGTTTTATTCCTTTCGATGTTAGAACAAGATTTGATAATGTATATGTATGACAGTAACGTGTGATCTGAATTCATTTGAAGAATTGACTAGACATCTCCGTGGATGCTCAAGTCAAATAATTCCTGGAAGAACATCCCTCGAAAAATCACCGATTTAAATGTTTCTGGAGAAGACTTTTATATGTACTTAATAGCTAGAGTATGATGGATTCATATCAAAGGTTTCATTTTTCAAGTCCTTAATCTTAGAGAAGCTATGGCAGGAAATTAAATCCATGATTCATTTCAGGATGTGGGGTGTGAAGGCCTAGTGAGGACTTATCAAGTTGTGTAGTTATGATATGACTGATAATGAGCCGTATTGTTCGCTCGATCTTAAGCCAAAATTTCTACTCCAAAATTATTGAGACAGCAATTGTTTGAGGACACTATGCAACCAAGTCGGTAGTGACAAGTTTCTTTTTAATTTGGAAATGGCCTTAAGGAATAGTTATTTGTTTATTAATTGCTCTCAGCTGAGTTGATTAATTTCTCTCTACATGCCTTGGTACCAGCATGGTATAGCGACGTACTAGTGCTTTTCTTACATGAAGTCTTTTCTGGCTTCGATAAAAATCTTTAAGAAAATTAGTATTTTCTCAGAACTAACTGTTCGGGCGTTAACGTAATAAGAGGATAGTTGTATTGTGAGAGGGGCAAGATTTACAAAAGATGCTGAGCATTTCCCCGCAACCAACATTCTTTTGTCACTTGTCTCCGCTTCTCGTGTGGTCACGGAGTGGTTCCTTTGAAATACATTATTTAACCCCCACATTCCTCGCTGCATCCAAATACACTGCCAGTAATTTTGAAGCATTTAAAACACTATTTGTTCTATGCCAATATGATTTGGCCCTTTTTCCATTTCTTAACTCTGCGGGTGTTAAACCTTCAAAGCAACGGTCATCCTTCCTTACCCTCCGTGCTTGCCAGACTTGGCCTTCATTTTCTTTTTCTAAAACTGAAGAGTGCTTCGGGAACGTCGTTTAAAAGGTGCAGATGAATGCGGAGATTCGAATTCAGTGGAACGCTAAAGGCCATCTCACACAACGAGGCTCAAGGAACACACCGACAATGGCAGCCACCATGTGAGCGGTGTGGTGCAAGGGGCGAGGAGTTCTTTCGCGTCAACATAGTTTGTGGGACACAAAGTCCGTCTCGAACAGACCTAGCTTTTGAACAATGGCTGGTAAAAGGGTTATTGCTGTCCACTAGGGGCTTTCATATTCTCTCAAATCCATTCAGATACAGAGGAAAATTAGCTTACCTGCTTCTGGGGACACGTGCTCTTTTCTAATACTTTCAATTCATTACTTTTAATCTAAAGACGTAATCGAGCGAATATTTTTCTTGAATGGCTTGAATTTAGAGCATTTTTTCCATTAATTTAGGAACTTTGTAACTTCAAATTCCTTTCTCCCACAGAAGAACATCCACTGCCCAGTCTCGAAACGCTGCGTGAGCGGCAGTTGGAGAGTTCGAATGCCTGACGGAACCTCAGAAGAGAGTTGGATACCGAGTATCTCGACGTTTGTTTTGCTCAACGGTCAAACTCGCGAGCATCAGTGGGGCTACCCGAGCTGATTTATTTTTAAAACATTTTCGCCGATTCTTCGAACAAAAGGTTCAGAAAAATTTTCTATGGTGTCTAGATGTTAAGTAGAATTGTTCTTCAGTGTTTGTTGGACGCTAGAGAACTCGTTTGTGAGCAATCTTTTATTCATCTTCAGGTACGACATTATGAGATATGACGTAATACAGTGTTTTCATCGTATTATGTGCCAGATCAGTGAAAGTCTTCAATAAAGTCAGGGTATTTTTCTAAGGGTTGTAGAGAAATCTATGTCAGAGTGTTTCCACCCCAATCTCTATTTCTTCATTATAGAACGAATGAAGAAAATCAAATATTCTAGTGAGAAACTGGGGTAACAATCAATATTGCAGGTTGCTGTTGTGTCAGTCTGTGTGAATGCTTACTGTGCCGTACGATTAAGAATACAATGTCTAGAAAGTGCTGCTGAGAATACCTCGTTGCTTTATTGTTTCATTGTAGAATTACAATGTAGGCCGTACTCCAACGTTAGACTGCTTGTAGAAATATATATTTTTTATACGAGTAGCGAGTTCACCATCAAGATTTTAGCTTGAATTTTCCCCCATTCGAGAACACTAATAAAGGTTATCTAATAATATTCACATTTTAAGTAACTGGATTAAAATATAGGAGTTTCTGTATTATTTTTAAATTTTACAATTCAAAAAGAAAAGAATTGGTTAGCATTGAACATACGTTATGCTGTTCTGGAAGCACCTCACACAATTTCTATAATTAAATAAATTTATGAATGGAACTGTGAAAGAGAATTCTCCAGATACTCCAATCGTATTTTCCTAAATGTAGGATTTGCAGCGGTTACTTCCTAATTGCGTCAAAATTTATTATGTTAATAATATTTGTGATGAACGATCAGGATTGTTATAATACTATTGTGATACTCCTTCATTTACTCTCTTTATTCAGGATATGGTATCCTCTAGCATTTTATCCACCCTAGATTGATAGGGTTCAGGCGTTTGTTGATAAAATATTAACAGACATAAATAGTAATACATTGACCGTAAAAATTACGACCTCTTTATTAATTGGCAACGTGTAAAGTAAACTTACGTGTTTAATTATAAGTGCCAAATGAATTCAGTCGCTCTTTCTTGTCTTTTTCACCTGTGCTTTGGTGACCAAGTCATGACGCTGGCTTTTTGGTGATCGCGCCAGGGTTTCACTGGAGCCGTTCTAAAGAATATTTACTTTTCTTATTGCCTAGTTTTGTGTTCTCAGTTTACTCAAAATATATCAGTCTGGCTGGATTTATTCCGTCGCTATCAGCCATCCTCGACATTTTGACTTTGTTGAGTGAGGGTGCTCAAAATTTTGGAAGACCATAACGAAGAAAAGAAATAATTTGAATAGCGGTCGGAAAGTAAATCGTATTTGGATAGTTATACGAAGTGAATAGAATGAAAATTCATTCTACGATTATTGTAGAGATATTTTATGCTAGAACTGCGCAGTCGAGGGTTTTACCGTTTAAGTTTTGCAATCTAATTTAATTATTTTTCCAGGATAATATGGCTCTTTTGAAACTCTTAGTTCAGTTGAATACATTTTTTTTTGAATCACGTATGAATTACTGAAGAGTGCCATCCTGGTTGTTTTCATATGTTTGATATTTTCAGTGTAGAAGCCCAGCGAGCGAGCGGGGGTTGCGGAAATTGAGGTTGCTCCTCATGATCATTATGGAAACTCTTTCACGGAGCCTCTGTGGACTCGGTGATTACTAGAATTGAATCATAAATTATCTAGTGTAGGGTGTAATTAACAAGTGCCAAGTGTTCTCGAGCTTCAAATTTACGAACTCAAATTGCATCGTTTGATGTTACTCTGCGGAAATTTTCAAGACCCTTAAATAATTTTAGCACGTTTCCTGCGGAGGAACCCAGCAGTGGTCATTTTACCCCTTGAAAAATGGCATGAAGTAGGGCTCCGTGGCCTAGTGGTAACGTGGTGGTCTCGTAAACGAACGGACCTGGGTTCAATACTCGGCTCAGGGAGGCATTTTCACGTGACTGCGGAGTACTTCCCTTGGAAAAGGAAATTTAAACCACACATTCCTCACATCGCCCACCACACCAGTAGTTGTAAGGCATTTAAAACCCAACGGTAAAAACGTGTTGGAGTTAATAAAGGTTATCATCGAAGGAGATGTGTTAAATGAACCCGATTAAGTATAGTACATCAGCATCATATATCATATCAGCGACGAAGATACATCAGCATCATCTTGATCCTAAATTGGAAAATTCAATTTCGCCTTGAAGCTTTCACTAGTTACTCAAAAAACTTGATCCTCATTTTTTTCAGGTATGAATATGGCAACGAAAATTTGCATAAAAATGTTCCTAGGTTTTTCTCACCCTCAAACTTATTTCGTTTATTTTCCAGTGGGAAATCTAACCTCGCTTCACTGTAGAATGTCAAAAATCTCGTGTTTTTGTTATACCAATGAGGCTCGCTAAATGGATTACAAGAACGTAATTTTCGTTCGGGGATCTGCGAACTGAATTCCAACCCCTGCAAGACTTGGTAGAACTCGCTATTGTGGGTCACTATGCTTAACACCTTGTGGACTTGACTGCCTCAGCAGTAGTCTGAGCGTCCACTTCGGAATCTGAGTTTGTTGCACGGCTTGATAATGGATAAAGTTTAGCGCTAAATTAGCTGTTGTCACTTATTTGTTTCTCTTGTGGTGGTAGCTGACTTACATCCGTATTCATCATCGATTTTTTGTATCAAGTTGTGGACCATTTCTATCGTTAACAGATTCACAACAACGCTGCTGTAGTATTTTAGCGATGGGCCTGAGTGAAGACCGTGATCTCACACTCTACATCCATGAGTTACGCGAGAACTTTTTGGTAACCACGTTCTGGTATTGAATTTTCTGTGCTGCAATTTTTATTCGAGGTAAAGTCTTTAATTATTGCTCGTGTCATTGCTCTGAACATTTTACTTTGATATTACTTTCTTAACATCTTTAGCAACCGTTAGCCTCCCCTACAGGATATTCACTGTTGCTTATAAGACGGGCTTCCATTCCAGAAAGATCATTTGTTCAATGGTAATCAATAATCACCTCTTAGCGAGCACATCTCGTCACCATTTATTAAAACTGCATGACTTGATGAAGAGCCATCCCTCAGTTAATGGTACCGAAGATGCATCTCTGCCCCCCCCTGTGTTTTTTATTTTGACCTTAATTGTTACTGTCTATTGAGGACGATACTCGTTTGAGTGCTGCAAGTTTTGTATCTGTGCATTTCTGACGTTTGGTGTAGTGATATTAGTAGACAATTCGGAATTAAAAATTGCTTATTTTTAATTGGCGATAAAATTTTCAGTCTAGATTTATTCTTGAACGTTTTTGATTTAGTTGGTTAATTATAAAAATGGCACGGAATTGCTCATACCTTTAAGTATTTTTCGGCGTTAACTTTGATTCTAGATCTCTTGAATTTTGTTTGAGGAATATTTTGGTTCATTACTGTAGTATGCAGTTAGTCAACCTGTGGTTGTGATTTTTGTTTTCATTTGTCTTAGTAAAAGTTCATTTTTTAAGCTATAATGCATTTTTTATTGTGCAATGAAGACTGTGTAGCCTATAGTGATAGATCCTTCAAATACGTCACTAATTATACATTTAAAATTCAGCTACTCGACTCTCCGACATGTCTAGGCTGGCTTGGTACAAACGCTAGTGATGTATTTGAACTAATGGGTGTTTAAAAATGCGCTTAGACTCATTTCCTATCATTGCAAATCCCGATTTAAATTTATTTATTTTTGCTGAAGATGGGAGCGGATCAACTGAAATTGTCTCGCGCGCAAATTGGACAGAATTCACAACGGCGCTCCAGTGCAGCTCTCGTTAGCTTGTACGCCTCGCTTGCTCTTGCGTATTTAGTGTGGCTCGTTTTGCTCCCACTTGATTTTGAAGGACTATAACACATTCTAAATTGTTCCGTTTTTGGTTCCTTGACATGTCATGGTTCCGTATTTTACATCTTAGTTTTATCATTGATAGTTGCCTCTCAGATCTTCATAGCCAGCAATTTAGTTTATATTTTAGAACCTAGACGAATGATCTGTTGCAAATGCACCTGTTAACTCTGTACCATCAAAAGTAGATGTCATCAACTCTAACAAGTTGTTCGTTCAATGTTGTATATCCCATCATTTCGAGACACACCTTTGTACCGTAGGTATGACGAAATGGGTATGGTATCTTTGACCCGTTGAATTCTAAACATATAAATAGTTCTCCATATCCATATAAAACTAAACTGTGTTGTTCACACCTAACTCAAGGTATCTAAAAAATGTAAAGATCAATTCTGATAACTGTGTTCAGTTAGCGTGGTGCCTGTTGCACAATATTCCCTTGCATGGTGTTCCAAGAAAGTTCCCATGGTTTCCTGGCTGATGAAATATGAATGTGTGTAAAGACTGAACCTACACTGAAGTCTCCCTCTAGTAATTAAAGTCTTAAAATGATCGACTCGTACTTTTGTAGAGATGATTTACTGATCTACATCAACAATGTACGGTGTAAAAAATCTTTACTAACGCCTGGTATTTTTATACATTATCTCAAATAAAATGTACGGGTTAATCTAGGTAATTTTGAATACAGGTTCATCTGGTCTTTAGTTATATTAAACAATTTCAAGGTCTTAATGACAGAAATTGTGTTATGGGCTTAGGTTTGTGACCAAGGTATACTAGTACTTAGAGGGAGAGTAAATCTCGACTCATAAATGCTCGGTCTAGACGCATTTATTCAAATTACTTTCATTTGTTGATAGATATTGAGTATTCGTACTGTTCATACATTTACTTTGTTCGTTTGTGATGTGGCATGCAGCACACCAGCAATCAGAGCTGGGCAGCGCTACTTTGAAATGTAGCGGCCGCTACATTTCAAAGTAGCGCTGCCCACCTCTGCCAGCAATTAAGTATCAGTTTAGTCGAAGTGGGATGTGCTGTTTTTGAACAAAAATACGCGTTACAACATGTTCACCCCAGACATCATACGGTTCCTGAAAAGCTGTTCATTTTCTGTAAAAAATTGCGGCATTTACCTCCTGCAACTGTTGAAACTTTTGAGCCTTCTCTATGCCAGCTTGACACGAGTGCGGCGCAACACGAGTCTTGAGTCGAGCGAGTTCGGGTTTTCTTTGCTTCCCCCCAGGGGGCATAGGATAGGCCATAGGCAATAGAGGTAGGTTANTAGACTGAGTTTCTGAAGCGCTGCTTTCACTACAACTACAACTCTTCTTTGCTTCAAGAGAAATTCTCCACGTCATTTTAGGGTGGTGTATTGAGACTGACTCATAAGTTACACAATGGCAAAAACAATGCAGAGAATGTTGGGAGCGTGGCAACTTGGAAAGCCACTCCAATTAAGAGCTTCCATTTCTAACAGTGCTACACTTCCCGATTGGAGAAACCCACCTGGGTAGTTTTGTTTTGTAAAATGTAGACAAGATTTTTGTTTTTGCTTAAATTAGGTGCCATATTTCACAAAACGCGTAATGTTTGTCCTCATCAGCTGGTTTTAGGTAGGGAATCTCTACTTGCATGCCACTACTTAAGCGACACAGATTCGTAGACTATCTTTTATTTCAGATATTGGGTAGGCTGGTATTTCGTTTTGCGCTCACGTTTGTGATGTACTTATCACGCAGGCAACTTTCCTCATTACTCTATTAATTGCTGTTTCCTCTTTAGCTTTAGAATTTTTTGGTGGTGAGAAAACTTTCTGGATCAAGTAGCCATGTTCTGTCGGTGATTTCCCATATGCAATATGATGCTTTCGTAGAGGTTTTCAATTAGCAGTCCCTTATTTTCCAAAAGGGAAATCGCTGTGTGAATGAGTCCTTCAACCATTGATAGAGTGTTGTGTTATGTCACTTTAGCGTGCACTAACTTGACGTGAACTACAGACGCTATAAACTAAAAAGAGCTCTCGAAGTTTGATGATAACTTGCACAGTTGTCTCATCTTATACTCTGATAGTCTAATCAATGTTTCCGTGTGTTCCAAGGCTAGCTTTGTGGTGTTATGAGTACTAATTTATTATACGTGTTCTCTTGACTAGTATAACATTTTGTAACCAGTGTCTTCATTTTTTAGCTATTTTATAATCGATTTTCAAAAGACGAAGACATTCCGTTTTTGATCGGAGACTAAATTGGATCTCATTACAGTTTGATCATTCCGTATCATTCCAAAGCTATCAGCCTTCTTCAACATTCAGCGCTCACTGCCTAATTGTGTCAACGCTCACTAGCCATTACTGTAACCTGCAGTTGTGGGTTACAACGGGTATTGATTCCAGAAGTTAAAATTCTTTACTCCTCCCTCGCGTAGCTTTCAATAATTCTGGTTTCGATAGTTTCCATTATTCGTGTGAAATCATTATGACCATTATTATTCCTATTACTTCACTGTCGGAACATTTCTGATCTTATGAGATCTTGTTTTTCCGTCCATTCGTCCTACTGATCCGGTTGTCCCAATTTTATTTCACTATGAAATATATTGAAAATTCTGCAAAATATTGGTGGTATGTGAAACTAGTGTAACAACTTAAAGCCGAGCCGCCGATCTTAAAGGTATATTTGATATTGAAGATGAAATAATTATTATTAAAAACAAAGTTCCGTTTTAATTAAATAGGATAAGAAAACTGCTTTCGCTTAAAGTATTTGCTCCTCTGTAGATGTAATTAAAGTTGTGTTCAGTATGTTTTAGAGCTCTAGTCTTCTACAGAGTGAGAAAAATTATTGAGAGTTTCTCAGAAAAGAGTTGTGACTTTGTCTTCCTAAGTTAGCAGTGGAGCAATAACGTTGCTTTAGATTACCCTCAGCTATCCATACTTTTGAGTTTGTGACTTTCGAACTAAAAGCCTGTTCAAAGTCAAGTTTTACGGTTAGGTTTGGTATCATTCGATACCCAGGTCAATCTTGAAGATTGCCTTGGTTGAGAGAAATGAGCAATTGGACTCGTGATATTTCATTCTATGATGAAAGTAGAAAAATGAATTTATCGTAGTGCGAAAGGTAATTCCAACTCACTCCCGTGACATGCAGGAGTCCGTTTGATCGTACAGATGATGGATGCAGAGTCGATTTTTTTATTGGCCGTTTTTCGAGAGAATTAGACCAATAAGTCAGACATTCTACTGTAGTTTTACTTTCATCAATCATATCAAAGAAATAGTGGTATATACTTTACGTTGATGATAGTTTTTAGCTGTGGTGCTGTGTTGGTGTCATAATATTGAAGGTCTTCCTTTCTCACCAAATTTACTCACTTTGTACTTAGTTATGCTCTCTTCTGTTTCTATTGTGTGAGCTTTAACTTCCAGTAACTTCCGTGGAAGTTCCTTTCGTTTTTGCTTTTTTACTTTTTGTTGAGGTTTTGAATGAGTTTTCTATTATTTTCGCTGTCGATATTGAATAAATCATTGTACATATTTATAACAGAGGCCTGCTATTCATAATTTTGAACACCGTGAAAGTTTAAGCTGACACTTTCAAATTCTTAAAGCTATTGGTGTACATTTACTATGATAGCACAATATTTATTCTTCTAGCATTAAACTGCGGTTGGAGTGAATAAATAAATAAACAGGATGTTTAGTTTTCTATTTTTTTACAAAAATAGAATCAGCTGTATTTTTTTTAACGATGTCAATCGTTAATGCGTATTTCAATAAATCACTTTGTATCGTTGAAAGTATACAATACGAGTACGTATGTGTACGAAAATATAAATTTCTGAAGAAGATGAATAGGCAACTAAAATGTTTATAGTTTTTCATGCAAATGTGACGCAAAACAAATATAATGTGCTATACATTTATATTGTACAGTTGACCATTATTCTCAACAGTGTTGTAGGTGAAGATGAAAAAAACGTGTATTTTAGGCACCACATGTTACAACTTCTTCAGGTTAATTTGGTTGAAACAGGGTGGGAATCGAACCATAATGTATGCTTTCTTGACCATGTATGAATGCCGTACTCTGCCTTTGAAATCTGCTGAATCCTGTGCCTTTCCTTTTGAGGTTAATGTCTTCAATTTAGCATGGCATCGTATCTTGAACTTCATAGCCATTTCAATTAAATCAGTCGTCTGGCGGTATTTTCGTCGGTTAGAGCAATAATTATAAGAGGATTATGTTTAAATTGCCTAATTTGAAGATACAGGAAAATTAAGCTGAAGTACAGTTGAGTACAAACAATGATGTCGAGAAACTGCTCGTTCGAGCTCGATTGATACGCTTGCATTCATTGGTCTTCACTTAATATAGATGTTGTGACGTCTTTAGAACTTCACAACTGTGGTTAGCAAAGTCTCAAGAGTAGCGAATACCTTACGTTGTCCAAGAACCATGACCATTTTGAAATTAATCATTTATGTTGCTACAAGAATTCGATGTCTCACGAGATGCTTTAAGTTCTAACAAAAATTCATTGTGGTATTCATCATGCTGTTGTTTCATTGACTTGTAGTTGAATTTTTAGTTGCATTTTTGGTATTTTGAATTACTCTGGCGCATTTCCCTTGATTTGTAACCAAAAAGTGTGCTAAGTGCAATTAAGTACTTCGTAATTTTTTGACACTCAATTGAAGGGCATAATATTTTCAACTGATCAATTGTAAGTTATTCATTACTCAATGGATTTTCCCCTAAAAAAAGCCTGGGTGCTAATTCTTTAGAAATTAGTAGAATGTTAGATTTACATTCGTAACCTTTTAAATCTATATCATTCTAGAAACAATTATGGATTTGTGCCTCTGCTTGCAAACGGTACTCTTAATTTAATCGTACTTACTGTGGCCGTTTCTAAATAGTCCATTCGTTGAAGTGTCGCCGATGCTTCAGTGTGAGCGTCGCCGAATTATTTTCACTGTAAACTTTTATATTGAACTACTAACTAATTCCAATGCTGTTCAACGTATTTATCTTTAATCCTGGTCGTGTTTACGCTATTCTTTAGATTTTTGGGCTCATCCTATCAAATTACTGAAGAATCCTGCCTCCCAATTTCTCTATCAAACCAGGGGAATTAGCGCTCACAATCATTTCTGTTTTTGTTCGTGTGTCTCAGTTGGCATGAAATTTATTTTGATGAAGCAAAATGTTTATATTTTATTGCGCTTGCGTTGTTTGAGTAGGAACGAAGTAAAGTCATCTGAAAGCCAGAATTAACTGAGAAACCAAAATATATGGACATTGTTGAGCGAAGATATTGCTTTATATTTGTGGTATAAACTGATTCGTACCACATTTGAGACCTATTCATTGTATTGCGCCCTTCAGTTAACGATTTTATTTTCTTCTAAATTCCTATGAATTATTTCCAAAGTATGACTCGCATGTTTTAATTTGGAATATAAACTTAAGTATATAAATTTCTTTCTTTGCTCTTATTATTTATAGTATGTGTATTTCTCACTCAAAGTGGTATACGAGGGCTATTCGCTGAACGAGTTCTTCGTTAAAGAATTTGGAGACAGCGTTTCTTGGCTTCAGTTCTGCTCGAGACGTACAAGGGATATATTTTGCTATGCTAATTGATAACAACGGTTTTCTTCCCCTTATCTTTAGGGACTTCGTATTTACGAGGATATCCTTGGGTATCCAAAGAAAGTTTAATGCTTCTTACTAAATTTATGGGAGTTGACTCTTATTGTTGGACGTGTCTCGTGCTGTTTTTTTTTATTTCCCCCTCTCTTTCTTGTGAGGTCTCGTGTAAAAGCATCTTTGATAATACATACACATCCTCTTTTTTACCAAATTTATTTTGTCTTCTGCATTCTCCTTCTTCAGAACTTCAGTCTCAAGCTCGTTGAGTTAGATTCATTTAATGAAATTGAACAAAACATTGCTATGTCCTAACCCTGATGTCTGTGAGCCGAGAATGTCAGGTGTCGTGATGGGCTGAGCGCTCTTGGAGGGACATGCGAGATGCTTCAGCTTCAACTGATGGAGGCATGGTGATCAAGTCCGTCACTGGACCTTGGAGAATCAACGATTTTCAGTATTTTCTCAGCGGCTCACAGCAGCAAATTGGTAATGTAATACTTGTTGCAAAAGGCTATTGTAGGGAATGGTTCATTAGGTATATCCTATTTTTACGGTTTTATTTTTCTTTCTGTTGAGTGTGAACTCTTGCACGAGACCCGTCCGTTTTTGATCTGATCAAATATATCTTTTGCCGTTGAGACGCTCCTGCCATAATTGGCAGATTCGAACAATACAGTGATTACCTTTTTACCATAATAATTAAAATGTCACGTTTGACTGTCGTCTGCGCTTTACCATAACCACTATCATAGCTAGGATCGTAGATCATCTTTGAATGTAAAAATTCCTTTATTCTGATGACGTAAACTGAGTTCAGCTGATTCATTCTTGAATTTTGGTTCTACGGTGGAAGACTGAATGCCATATGGGTGTCGAAATTTTTTGTTCATAGTATTGCTGGGAGCACTTCGTTGTCAAGGTTCACATTTACCTTGCACATAGAGAATAGGACAACTTCCCATTGCAGTGAGGGGGACACAATTAATTAGATGAGCATACTGACAAGAACGTACTTTAGTATAACTGTCTACGGGAAAAAGAAACTCGACGGACAATGTTACAATTATATTTCTTTGGTACTTCCACTTATATAAAATATAGCTTTGTAGGCTTCATTATTATGGTTTGATTGCTATTTTATTTGCTATCATGTTGGGATATTTATATATTACATATATATTTTTAACTGTTTTTCAATGTCATCACCTACTGCTTTACTTTTTTACATATGCGATGCTCGTACTGCGAATGTCACCGTTGTGTCGTAAACTAGTTTGTTCCGGTACGATTTCGTTGATCTACGGAACGTCGTACCTTACCGAGTCTAGAAGAACCCTGAGCGGATCCTTCAATCGTCGTGGTCTCCAGTTTAACCAACCGAAACCAACGCTAAAGGAGTGTCATTAGATATCAATGATAGGATTAAAGTCGATGAAACCCCTACTATGAACTTAGAATTTTTGCATGAGATGTTAAAGCCATCCTCTTTCCTCTAACTATGAGTTACTTGTATTGAAGTATGCTTGTCAAGTATTTAAAATCTCGGAGAGATTTCAAAATCACAAAAATTAATCCTTTCGTTTAGCGTCTTACAGTGATTTATTTATTTGAAATCATTCATCGATTATTTTATTATAAAAAACTTCAGTAAGATTGATGACTAGACTCGTTTCAAAATACTCGAGCCAAACTGACTATAGTCTTACTATCGACGTACGTCCACACTGGAGACATTTATTGTGACGACTAGAATACTGATCTATTTCTACACTGCATCTACACGCGTATTGACATGTGCGTACTTCAGAAAAAAGCTCTAGCTTTTCTCGTTGGCCACCTATTCGTGTGACTCCAATCAAGTCTTACGTTAACACGCATTTGCAGACACTGAAATTAATCTAAATGTTTCTGTACGTGTACATACTGCTGAATCGTGCATGCTACATCAACCTTATGTTTTTAATAAAGGCATCAAGACTAAATTCGATCTCATTACGTACCGTTACAAAATTACTTATGAGGGAGCCTTGAGAAATATACATGCCGAAAATTTAATAACGTTTCTCAGAGCATAGTACAAGTATTAGTGTGAATTCTGCCTCCTGGATATTCTTCCATGCCAAACGGGGATGTGGACCTCTCAACCATCCTCGTACCATTGGGGGATACGAATGATCTAGAAGGGGAACGATCCATAGTTGGTTTAATCACCTTCAGGGTTTTATTTTTACCTGTTGTGAACTTGACCTGTGACACGTCCACTGTCTGGGATGCGTGGGAGTCCACTCCAGGCTTGGCGTCGCCCAAAGAGTTATATTGGGTTGAATTTGAAGCTGAATTGTTCGACTCTGTTTTCGACTGGACGGGCGGAGATGGGACGGGAGTTGAGTTGGTGCTCATGGACAAGGAGGGGCGGTGATCGCTCGGGCCGATGCTTCCGTTGGTGCCGAAACTGGCGTTAGAGAAACGCCTCTCTGTTCAATGAAGGAAAATACGGTTATATAGTTGCAAATGCACATGAATATTACAGCGCACTGTATGAATATTTAATACCTTGCGTTCAATTCCTTACAACTGAAAAATATTGCTTTTCAACGGTCGTCTGTTCAGATGGTACTAACATTCCATGCCGTTTCAAAAGAATTTTTTGCTAAAACTGCAAAAACAGTTTTCAATCCTAACAATCGTTACAACTATCACTGCAATTTTTTCGCTACATGTGAAATTAATTAGTTCTGTTGAATTTACTTCAATTACCAGGGCCTATACTAAAAAAACAAAGGAAAACTGAAAATACAATTTTCCATACCTGTTATGATATGGAGAAAAACTATAGACTACAACGTTTCGTTAACTAAACTGACTTTGCCAGCTACGAAACATGAGAATTAGAATCAGTGTATTATTATTGAGCTCTTGAAGAATTCTTACAAGAGTTTTTATCAAATTTGTGTATTCCATCCTTGACGCTAACATCGCTCATAACGTGAAATTTTAGATCCCTGACATAGCTTATACCTACGGTTAAAAAGCTTTATTTGAAGTAATATGAAAATGTTACTCTTGAATGTTTATTACTTATGACACAAATTATTGTAAACAAACGTGAGACGCAAAGCTTTATATAATACACAGAAAATAACACAAAAGCTATCGGGTCGAATACCTTCATAAACGAAGTTGGTTCCACCGAACGCCAGTCACAATCACGAGAGAGGAAGGGAAACAAAATGTCAGACAAAGCTAGCACAACTCCACAGAAAACAGCATTCAGCAAAAAGCATTTCTGATTTTGAAAAAGGGTTCATCCATCAAACTAATTTACTGATTTTCTTTATGGAACACACTTTCAATGGTATGTTGAAGGACCACTCTGTACACTCTCGAAAAATAAGCATAAAAATTACTTCAGTTAAACGAATAACTCGATAAACTTGAAAATGGATAGTTTTAGTAAGATGCATCACGTAAAGCACACTCATGTAGCAGTAAATCAACCAGCTTCGTCACGGTCCACTACTTTTCCGGAAGTCAATGAGTAATCAATCACAAAGGTTTAATAAAGTAATGAGAAATAGTTGACAAATATTTCCCCACACTTGTCACACAGCTACATCCCATCATCTGCACGTAGCTTTGTAATGCAATTGAAGTCACACATAAAATTGAAGAACTTTTTCGGATTTTTCAGTGAAATCTTACTAAGAGTATCAGACAGAGAGGTGCTGTAGCGGTCAACGAAATCGTCACTGAAAATTATTTCCAAATATGTCGTACAGTTTGATTCAGCAACGCAAGTTAAGGATATATTTCCGATATTGAGTAATCAGTATACCACAAATTTATGATTAAATTAACGGCAAAATGGATCACTAAAAATGACATTTTCTTGGGAAGAACTTCAGTACGAAGCGGTAATTAGCAAAACAAAATTTACACATACGACTCGACAAAATATAACGAACACATTTCAGAATACATTTTTAATTCCATTATATTGTGTTACCTAGATGTTAGATGATATTTTCCCTGCATATCTCATAATATACGCAAACTTTACCTTTCGGAGATCTTAACCCTTTTACTGTTAATTCGTAAGAGTAGTTTTTTAATTTTTTCACAGGTACGTACAGGGTTTTCACAAAATAATGGAAACAGTTAACATCGTACTGCAATATTTTAGTGAGCCCTTATTTCACAAACATTATTTCCAAAATCATATACTTCATGCATAAGTTAGATAGCTTCATTCATCAAATTTAATAAGATTTTATATAAATCTTATTTCCTTATAAATTGAGATACGAGCCGGACCTAACTGACTCCAAACTAGGGTAAATTGTTGGGGTACAAAGACCAACTCGCCCTGGGAGAAAAGGAAAGAAGGAAAGCTGGGCTAGTCACAGGAACATTACTCGCGCCCTACCTGCGCGGTACCTTTCCTTGCAACCAGCTTTGTACCAGCCTTCCTGTCAACAAGCCCTTACGATCTTTTCATATACCAGCTTAGTCTCTTCTAAATGTTTGCTTGAAAAAGAAGGTTTCCTAATGACGGTCCACTTATTCGGGCCCACAAGCAGCTATTTAAAAAACTGGCCATTATAATGGTATGAGAAATCCATCCTTGTAATATCTTTAAATGATGTAACACTTGTGGTAATAAATTGTTTCAAAATTGTTTCAACTATTGAACAATAGAAGAATGTGTTTTGGTCCAATAAGTCATTGATTACTCTGCCCTTCACAAAGAGCCGAGTTTGTATATAAAACACACGAAGAGAAGCTTACCACAAAGCTTCAACAGCCCGAACGGGATGAGTTGGGCAGCTATCCCGTGATAATGAGCTTCACCAATAATTATCATCGATGGCCAGAATACCAGTGATTAAGACCTTGATAGTCTTAACGATGAAGTAGTTATAATGATCAGCACATTGCTCCTAAACCCTGAAAATTCATGGAAGATAATGACATTGCGCCCTTCCACTCAACGAAAAAGCTTGAATCTTCAATCAAATCACGACCTTTCCTCGTCTGTAAAATTGTCAACTCTCAATGTAACGTGAACCACTGTAGACAGCATGGAAGTACAGCTTATGATACAGTATTACAGCATTCATCATCGAAGAAGCAATGAAATGATGTTATCTGAACAGTGGAAAAATATTTCGTTACAAACTATCCAGACCTTTTAAGAACTTATTTCATATAAAATTGAATTACAGCACATGATGATCAACGTATTAACAGATAAATATCGTGTTCATACCAGGCGTTTGCACTATTTTGCCAAATTTTCCTGCATAAGAGAATTGAGTATATCCATACTTGGTAACGTGCTTCATCTATGAATAATAGTCCTGCATTCTGTCTCACCTGAAGAAGCAGGAGATCATTCGTAGGGTTCCGGAATAATAATGACAGGTTCTGGAAAGGAATTGAAGAGGCAAGCACGTCCTAGTTCACAGAACAAATAAGATGATACACGCACGATGCCAAGAAAGTCAAGAAGTCGAGTCTACTGCTACTCGAGTGCAACACAGTACTAGACTACATGTCGGGTCATGAGGGAGTCATATTTGCAGGAGCTCAATAGGTTCAGTCTTTATTTGAGTATACCTTGAGTATCTCTTGTAATTAGCTAAACAAATGAATGCATTGTAAGCAGGATCACTTACTCTGAAAAAATGTACGTTATCAGTACATGGAGCACTGATGTACGTTTTACATAGTTCTATAGAAGTCTATGCGCTACGGAAGTGAAAGAACAGCAAGTAAGTACATAAAAATAAGTAATAAAATTCTTTCAAAGTAATGAACGATTGATGCCTCCAAACAATTGCACATCATTCAGCGTACTAAGTGTTCTAATGAGAAAAAATATTCAATGATTTTATCGTTGTAGTATTTTTTAAATATATAAATTAAATGGAAATCTCCTAGTCTGGACAGGATTATGGAGAGATTTTATTCACATTACGAACAACAAAAGTTCTCTTAGCTAATGGTACACTTGAAAATTCTCATTAATTAAAAATTCAGAAAATATGTGTGGTAGAAAAATATGTTCTTTATGACAGAAATTATACGGTTCTAATACTCCATTCTAGCACAATTCCAAGTAAATAAATTTTGCAAGTAACTAAACCCATTGATTTGTTGCAAAATTAATTTATGGTTAAATTAGGGAGATAGATACAGCCAAGGAAGATCATGATAATTCTAACCAATTCGTATGCTAACTAACCAGAACTAGCAAAAAACTCTCCGCTTTTAATTCATTAAGAATGAACATTTAAGAAATAATTGTAGAAGTATTTTAATTATAAACAATAAGTAATATGGATGTTAACCGATAATCCATAGCAGATGAGAGATGGGCAGTAGCAATAGTAGTAGTAAGGAAGGGTTTTAGTGATTCAGACTATCTCGCACCAAAAGAGGGAACATATGCACAAGGTGTGTTCCCACACAAATCCCTTGAGCGAAGAAATAGCAAGTTAGGAAGGAAAAGGAAGAAAAGATGAAGAATCATTAGTAAAGAAGGCATGAAACTGGAACGAAGTAAACTGGGTACGAAAGACAAAAGTCCCGAAGACCTAGCCAAAGCTGAGGTAACCTAAAAATATCCCCTTGGCGATGCTAGCCCCCCATTGCATAAAATAGACATACCTAACTAAGCTAACAATGTCGCCTGTGGGGCCTATCCTAAGCCCCCTGAGGAGGAGAGTTGGACAGCACCACATTCTCGGTATGTTGTCATAAGATCACTCTGCTCTAGTAATACATATGCCATCCCTGATCACCAAACGAATCAATCATCCTCCAGTTAAGTATACCATGGTTGTTGCACGAAACCAACATTCTGGCCAACTAAGAGATAATTCGAGCTGGTCCATCAATCCGTCCTCTGCAACCAGTTATGTCAAACCGCGAATGAAAGAAATCAAAGCTCTCTTTCAACTAAGGAGATTTCAGTGCACCTTTTTTAAAATGAAAGTAATTTGATTAGGAGTAACCTCATGAATTCTCTTGAAACCCCCTTTGAGCTTTATAGTAAAGTTGATCAAATCTCATTTAAAAATTATTGCAAATACATCTCATTTTGCAAAAAGATATCTATCCTAACATGCCTGTCTAAGTTGAAGGAACTGAACTGAAGGTCAAAATGCATTGAAGGTTAAAATGCACTGAAGTCAAAATGCAAACATCTAAACAGATTGAAACTTCATCCAGGTAACTAGCTGAGTTGCAGCCTTAAGCCATGATTATTCGCGAAGCTAAATTAATTAAGCCTAATGCAATATCCCGGAGGGCAAACTGAAGTAAATGCAGAAGCCATTCAAGTAGGCCATGGCCACTAAACTCGACAAATACACAGCTCATGCGAAAATAAAGCAACAAAGACGGAACATTTTCGACACCTTGGCTTCAAGGATATAAAATATTGAGTTTCATCGGAATATTTAAAAACAAATTTTAATAAATATTTCTACTCCGTACGGCAGAAATAAGTAAACCGAATCTGGCGTATTCCCGCAACTGCAAACCAAATTCCTTAGACAACATAAAATACTTCAGACAATATGAAAATTGGCCAAGAAGAGCAGATGGCAAACCTGAATTCTTGACTCATCAACCAGCAGTACGAGTAATATAACTTAAAGTCATGCATTACGTTAATATCCCCTATTAAGAAGCTCATTGTTTAAAATATTAACATCTATACCATAGCTTTGGCATGAATTAAATACCATATTTGAGGTGAATACTCACCAAATATATTACCAGAATACGTTCCACATTTCCTCGAAAGACTCAAGGGAACAAAGCCAGTTTAAACCTTCTCTCACTGCTCAGGATAATACTTCGACTAATGAACGTTCACGATCAACTCACTTCCAGTACTTCCACCGGCAGCAGCTGCACCACCTCCCGTGCCACCACCGCCACCAGGAACAGGCGTATTGGCGCGAGACAGTCTCGCTACCTCCTCCATAGTGACGGGCGAGTACGCGCGAGATGCGGTCGACGGAGGCCGCTCAGAGGCGTCTATGGTAGAGAACTGTGGCGGGCTGTACTGGCCTTTGATGCTCTCGCGGCCGTCCTTCGCCGTCAGCCAATACGTCTTCATGTTGCCTGCAAAACGTAACTAAGGTTATTACATCTTACATGAACTGCTTATTTGTTCTTATAGAAGAAACAAACTTCACCAGGAATTTTTTTTGTGATTACTGGTCATTGAAATGAGATTTGGTGCGTTATTTGAACAACAGATGGTCTTACCGAACTGTATTGTGTGCTGACAATTGTTAATTGTGGAAAAGCATAAGGAATGTTGTACTTATTTTGAATACAATAAAAAGGGTAATTAGCTCACGACCATTAGAAGTAATTGATAACAACGAATGAATGAAGTAATGGCGATATATGCTCGAGAAACTTATTCCAACAATATAGGTACAATGAATATAAAGAACATGAGTTAAAACCGACAATTCACGAATAATGACAAAAATAGAAAGTTCTACGCCCTTATGAATAACCTCAATGATGTGTTCAAAAATGTTTTTAAATTCATTAGGCTTTTGTTTTTCTTTCGAGTGACAAGTCTTGAATCAGAAATCTTCCAGACAGCAATAGCTCATAACATCTCACTGCTAAAAATGTATGCAGAGTGACGAACGAAAGCGCGCTGAGTAATCCTCAGATGAAGCTCGGCCACCCTCAAGTTTAGCAGCGAAAAGATTAACGCTAGAACGAGGCTGGCATTTTGATACCATTTTACCATTGTGGTTGAGCACATCCAACTTATGTAAGTATAAGATGTGATATCGTAAATCTATAGTGAATTCCCCCGTTTTTTGTCCTAATAAGAGATATTTGATGCGGAACCATATTTAACACCAACAGTCTTTGAAGGAGAGTACTCTCCAGCCGTCGTTCTAGTGTTAAAAGCTGTGTGTGTGTTCGTGTGTGTAGGTGTAACCACTATATGGTTCGTTGCAAGTCACCATCACAGAGGATATGATAGTCAAGTTTGGATACGCTGCTGATCAGAAAGAGCTTCCTGGTTTCATGAGAATCTGAAACAGCGACTGAAGTCCCTTTTAAATATCGTGAGGGCTATACTCTAGAGCTTCCAACCATTTTTACTCGATTCTGCATCAAAAAAATTTTACCGTCTCCTCGCACACCCTACAAATTTATTGTTACTTATGAATAAATAAAATGAATGCGGAATTGAGTAGAAAACTTTGCTAAAAACACGCCGGGAGAAAAAAATAATTAACTTTAAATTAATTAAATTAACAAGTAATGAAAAGAATAATAAAAAAACAGGTCGTCAAAATAAGTATTTCACGCACCCCACGACATACACTCTCGCACCCCCAGGGGTGCAAGCATCCCTGAATGGGACTTGAAGGGTAACATGAGTTTCGAGGCTTTCCCGAATCAAAATGTAACCTTTTACGGCAGGCTTGAGTAGAATGCTAACATATGTGGTAAATTATGAAATTTTATGTTCAACAACAATTTTGAAGCTTTTTAAACCTAAATTTGTCTAACGTGACCAAACGTGTTAAGATAAAATTATGTTTTGGAAAATTTGTTTTTACACACGAATGTCAAATTTAAAATCCTACAGACTATGCTACTGAAACTAAAATTCAGTTTAAAATCCTATTCAATGAATCATTATAAAAGTTGAACATAGAAACCAGGTCCTGATAATTCAGGAAATGTTATGTACGATGCATGCCGAAATTAAACAAAATCTGAATAAAGTGGTAATGCAGTTGGGAAGTTAGCCATTAATAATATCCCTATCCCCGTAGGCTTCCACTTGCGACTTTAAAATAAAACTCCTCTGCAGAAATGTTAACACATGAATGTGGAGCTGAAACACTTTGTCCTGGTCAAAGTGTTCCAGATCTCAAACAAATATGAACACGAGCTTAATAAATTATAGTTTAATAAATTTTAGCGTGATATTTTATTATTTGACGAAATTAAAATTAAAGTAGTTGAAAGGAACGGAGTAAAAGGTGCAGGAGGAAGACAGGAACTGGCTGCAGACCCCAAAAGAGCCTCCCAACGATGTAAGTTGAGAACTACTGCAGTGAAGCATTTTCCAGCGGGTGATATCGACAATAAAGAAATAATGGAAGAAAGAATGAGCACTTTCACATGTAGAAAAATTTCCTTTTTAGTGTGAAATCAATGAAACAGTTAGCCTCGCCATCTTTTATCATCAACAGGGTACTAGAGGCGATACATTTAAGGCTGTATGCAATGGTGAGATGTCCACGAGAATGATTTATCTCAAGGTAACTCAAAAATTGATTTAAGTAGAACAATAACGGTATGAAAGTCTGTAGAGCCTGTAATGCAAAATGAAGAAGAGAACGCGTTCCATCATTTGATAGAACGAAAGGATTAAGAAAGATTATTTCCAGACCGAATAGAGATCAATACAAGCTATGCCCAAGCTGACAGAATGAAAACGTCAGCAAGTACGTTACTCTTACATTTCATGGTAACTAAATAAATCGATAGCCATAAGTATCTACGTTTGATGAGTGAAATATGATGCTTATAACATCCACGGCCTTTATGACACAATAAAACTCCAATTTGAACACGGAAAGTTAAATATTTTAGATAAGAAACATAAAAAAGAATGAAGCAGAAAGTACGAACAATCAACTACATTGGACATGAATGATTTGTGAGTAATACCATGAAGTATACAGGAGACGCAATGAGGCCACAGTTTTCAACTGCTTACATCTGCCTAAAGTCAAAAACTAGCCCAAGCCTTCCCTGCTCTCCTCTGCCTAAACTATACTCTCGAATCGCACCTCAGTCCTTACCTTTGCCTTTAAATATAGTCTTCAATCATACCTCCGCGCTCACCTTCGCCTTTGAATACAATCTTGTATCACACCTACCCCGCTCCCCTCTATTTTAACTATAATCTTGTATCACACCTACCCTGCTTTCCTCTATTTTAACTATAATTTTGTATCACACCTACCCTGCTCCCCTCCATTTTAACTATAATCTTGTATCACACCTACCCTGCTCCCCTCTATTTTAACTATAATCTTGCATCACACCTTCGAGCTCACCTTTGCCCTTAACCATGATCTCGCCGCGCATCTCTGTGTTGTAGCCGGGCGGCAAGATTTCCTTTGTCGACTGCGAGATGTGGATCTTCATAGCCTCGCTTGTCGACTCCATGCGAGAAGCTGGCCAATATTGATCAAAGGGAAATTCCAAGATTGGGTAAAGTTGCACGTGAGAAGTTTTGAGAACCATGCAGAAATGTTTGAGAAAAAGCCCTCGGCGTAGACCTTGAGAAAACTCTCAGAACGAAAAGCTGATGGAAATTAGGAGAGCAATTTCAAGTTTGAAATAGGTTTACAACCGAAGATGGAAACATGAGGTCATCAAAAACTTGTCAGAAATACAAGGGAATCATCAGTAAGTTAACAAGATCACGAGGTTGGAATCTATCAACAAAGAGGCAGCAGATAAACTGCAAACATGTTATTGAAATGTACTTAGGCATAAATATTACTGCACTGACTGACAAAAGTGTTAGGTATTCCAACGGAAAGTTATGCTCTTTAATTTTATCCATGAAACAACGAGAGTACTGTAGATACGAAATTTGATCTACAGACGTCAATGTGACTACATACAAAGAGAGCCTCTGCGCCTACCAGCGAATGCAACACTCACCGCTGATACCGAGGGTCCCAGTGTGCCACAAATTACACTCGGGAAAACAGTAGGACTTCTTCAACTTAATAAATTCTGAATTCCTAAACGCAAACCTGCGGATTCTGATTTCCACATACTTTTACTTGTGTTAGCTCAGAATGAATATTATTCGCCAAGCACTAATCCTCGTAACTTCTTCATTTTCTCGAATTACTCAACCTTTGATTTTCATTACTTTGAACAATAAATCTCATATCCAGAACATCCAGTGTACCCCTGACTCTTCATTCTCATGAACTTGATTATTTTCTAAATACTGGGCAAACATCACACATCACAAGCATGTAGTGCTCTCCGACTACTCACCTGTGTTGACGGCATCACCGAAAAGACAGTACCTCGGCATCTTCATTCCAACCACTCCGGCAACCACCATCCCCGAATGCACCCCCACACGGATGCGCAAGTGGTTACCTACGACAAAAAAATTTAAGTGACAGCAAAGTGATACTATCTTATTTGAAGAACTGATGTCTAAGAAGCCAAGTAGTGAAGTAATTACTAGAGATAAAAAACAGCGTCGAAAATTGCTGTGCTGTACAGAGGTTGCAGCGGAAACAGTTTGCCTAAACAATGGATCAGAGAAGGGGATGGGAAAAATACGTGCACAAATGGAAAAATATGTGCATAAATGGAAAAATATGTGCATAAATGGAAAAATATGTGCACAAATGGAAAAATATGTGCACAAATGGAAAAATATGTGCACAAATGGAAAAATATGTGCACAAATGGAAAAATATGTGCACAAATGGAAAAGTATGAGCACAAATGGAAAAATATGAGCACAAATGGAAAAATATGAACACAAATGGAAAAATATGTGCACATATGAAAAATAAAAGCACAAATGAAAAATAAGAGCACAAATGAAAAATATGAGCACAAATGGAAAAATATGCGCACAAATAGAAAAATATGCGCACAAATGAAAAATATAAGCCCAAATGGAACAATATGTGCACAATGGAAAAATTGTGGACCAATGGAAAATTTGTGCACAAATTGAAATAAATGTGCACAAATGTGCTCTGAACTTCTTTAAGAAGAAGCTGGATAACTTTCTACAAACTATGCCTGATAGGCGCCTCACTATCATCAGACGGCGGAGGGAAACGGTCTCATTCAACAGCTCGCGGATATGCGAAGGTATTGAGCGTCCACACACAAAGCGTCCACACTCCAGTGTGGCCAAAGTATAAAGGCCCAAACATTATCAAGATATTCAAGAAATGGAAAAATATGTGCACAAATAGAAAAATCATATTAAAACCCATGTTTTATTGAATCGCTTACTTGCATGTTGTCGAACCTACATGTTTTAAAAAATCTCATCTGTCTTGCACAAACCCTAATGCAATCTCAGACTTCCATACGACCTTCCCTTCAACTATTTGTCCCGAATACGGTGATGATGATGATGATGATGATGCAAAAAAATTCCCAAAAACACGGCGCACTACATTCGGACGGACGTAAAATTATTTGCTACAAGACAAACTTTTCGCAAAATTTCAGAATACTGGAATGGGTTTTAATGTCACTAGAGAAACTGTGCGACACATGTGATGTATTTGAACTTGACTAATGATATGCATCGTAGAATAGGTAGTGACATTGAATAATTATGATATTATAGTATTTTATTCAATACTTACAACTACAGTATGCATATTGTTATAAGAAAGAGTTCAAGAAACATGTACTTGAAGACGTGCTCTAGTGTCCTGTTTTGTGTGTGCATTCTGATCTGCAATCTTCCATGCCCTTCTTATGAAACATTTGCCTTACAAGGTTGTTAACTTTTACTAGGCAAAAGATGATACAAGTTTTTGCATGCATGCATGTATTTGCATGTATTTTAATTTGATGTATTTTAATCTCTCTCTGGGAATAAACGTCTAAATATCTATTACAACTACCGAATTGAAAATATCACTTCACTGTTTTTTAAACATAAATATAACTTCGTTGGTCATTGTACTAGAAGTTTCAGGTTATATAAACCAAAGAATCGGAACAGACATGATGGACTGCATAGACATAACATATTAACACAAAAGTCTGCTACCTCATTCTATCGTACTGCCCTGAAGCTCAAGGCTTGAAGGCTTTCTATGCATTACAAAAAAGTGAAACTCATAGATAGATTAAGTATTGGATAGATTAAGTCTCGAGCCCTCCAAATTCCACTGAATTTCATAGAGGTACTTGACCGAGATGGTTTCAATTTTCAGATCAAGCCGTAATCAACCTAGCACTACTAGCACCAGAATCATTTTAAGGTGAGTGATAAACTCTTCATTCCCACTGAACCATAGTCTAGAGCAAAGCACAGACCACAAGTACTGGGATCCTTCAGATGGTCCTAAAATAAGGACAAATCCAGGTCTTCCCATGCCCAACTAACCTGTGTTAGGTCTTTGAGGTCGCTGACGGCCTAGCTATCTACGTCGAGACATAGTCTATCCAGCACAGACAATCATTTTTGGGATCCTCCAGGTGAATAACGGCTAAAATGTTTAGACCAGCTGACCTGTACTAGGATCTTTGAGGTCAGTGATGGCCTCCACCATGTCGAGGGCCATGTCACACACCAGTTGGCCGTGCGCGATCTGCCGCTCCGGCGCTCCCCCCACCACCATGTAGGCGTCACCAATCGTCTCCACCTGCGCACAGCATCATAGGTGCACAGGATATTAGCAGACTGATGGATGGAAATGTTCAGACCCATCTGATGCAGCGTAATTTATAAATGATTTAAAATAATGATTGAACACCCTCGATATTGAGCAACTTTCATAGAGGTCGTTCCATGACCATACAGAAATGGAAAATTTGAAAACCTTCGATAGGGTAAGTGGAGCTCCTTAACAAAAGATCATTTGAGAATTCTGAATGAGTTTTAGACAAATGCACCGTACTAGAAGTTAAAATCCCTACTTCAGCTAGTAGATTTATTTGAAACCCATAACTGTTCTTTTTAGAAATTTCAGAATCCCTTGAATGGGAACTTTAGAAATTTGTATAAAGAGTCCGTAGAAATGACTTATGAATGATACAATTTAGGGGAGTAATCTGGTCACGTATTTTTATGAGTTCTTTGCGAAAAGATATTTTCTCAGTGAAGATAATGATTGTTTCGTTATTGAAACAGAGAACTTTCTGTTCGAAGAAGTAATCGGCAAAGTTGACCACTGTGTCGCGGCTAGAGGACAAAAAATACAGAACCCGAGAAAAAATAACACAGAAGCGCAGTCACCACTGGTACCCACACTGAGGCCTATGCCACAGCAAGACGCCTGGCATGTTTAAATCGTACTTTCAGGTGGTCTCGATAGTCGGAGCCGTTCTTCGCATTGATGTACGGATTATGTTCCCTACGATCTATTATGACGATAATTACATACTCGTAATGCAGACACTAGTTCATCAGCTTTGTATAAACTGCTGATTTAAATTGGAAAAAGAATATATTAATAGTTTAGAGCTCATTATCCATATGGCATGCGATCCAAAACGGGCGAAGAGAGGGGCCACTTAATACAGACTGTAGAAAACGGGAATCTATTCAAAAGGTGTGTTCCTACACAGGATGTTCTCTGCATATAAATAGCGAGTTAAAAGTAAAGAGGAAGAAATGACAAAGACGAGATAGCGAAGAAGGCGTAAAAATCGAAAGAAGCAAAGTTGGCATGAAAGATAAAAGCTTCATAGGCCTATCTATAGCCGAGGAAGCCTAAATTTAGAATTGAAATGTAGATGAATTGACAAGACATCTGGTCGGACACTGCGCATCCGAACTTTTTCAAAACTCAATATTTAACGACACTCACTGTTCTGTAACGTCCATTAGCACCGTTGCCCATTCCGGCTTTCAATTTTAATGTTTCAATTATGATCTTCAAAATTTTTGACACCCACATTCCTATTTTGAACTTAGCTTTACACAATTTCAACCAAAAAACTTCCCATGTACAAAAAGTTAAAAAGTTTCAAAAGAAACACAAAGTTGATGAGAGATAAAATAACAGTAAAAATGTATAAAACGCCAAGAGACCAGGACCCAGCGGCACTACAAGATCAAGACCGCCTCGCACGACCCACATGAACGCACCTTGTACACGGAATGCTTCTCGGTGAGGTTGTCGAAAATAGAGTACATGGCGTTGAGCATGGACACCACCTGCATGGGCGTGATGCGTGAGCAGATCTCCGTGAACGTGACAACGTCAGAAAACAGGATAGTGACCAGGTCGAAAGTCTGCAATAGTAACCTGATTTAATCGAACAGTTGATTAATAACGCGGCAACATGAATAATCGAAGAAATACCACAATAGCATATTTAATTTTGGACAATATCGCCATCGAACTTGAGTAAAACAGTATAGGCAGGCTATAAAAGATGCTGGTTTTCAAACGCAGAAATCTTTAGAATTGAGATTGTGATTGAATTAGCAATCTTCAAAAAATTGTGGCAAAATAAAACCCTGCAACCTCATTTGCGAAATTTGGAACTTTGAAATATATTTCCTTTCTAATTCTAATTATATTTCCTGCTATCACGGACCCAAAAATTTAATTATCAATGCAATTCGACACTGTTTCTACTCGTCAAGTAAATAATTTTTGCTCATAGAAATTATGAAAATAAAATTCGACTAGTTTTCTGGACAATGCGAACGACTGAGAATGGAAATTCAACTGTCACAACACACTCGAGTGGAGCTGGAGTCCGATAAGACAAGGCCACTAACCTCGCACGTCTCGACGGGGTTTTCTCCTTTCCGTAGCCGATCTGCCACCTAACAGAAGAAGGAGTACCAGAAAATGAGGGAGTGTTAGCTTCAGTAAGAAAGTTGTTCTCATGAAATGGTTACTGTGTTGCAGTTGCAGCTAAATTCACCTAAAACTGAACAACACGTAGCATCTTTCGGATAAAAATTGAAGTGTTTCAGATTAATAAAAGTGAATTGAATAATTATAAACTTATACGAATAGTTAGCTTTGTCAAAACTTAGTGCATATAAATTGTCGTTCTTCTTTAATTTTGAAAAGTATCTTATAAGTAAACGATTGGCAGTGAAATGCAAGGATTACATATTATGATCATAATATACATTTAGTTTGAAATAAAAATTTAATTTTCAATAAAAATAAGTGGTCTTCCAGTACAAAATGCGAAACACCATCAGCTGAGTCGAGAGAGACTCAGCAATTCATTCGAACGTAAAATCAGAAGCAGTATTTTTCTCCCTTTAACGTTGACTTAAACGTTCAATTTTATCGATAACATCATTTATTTTGCATTGTAGTTTCCGTACTTTTTCCAGATGTTGAAAAAAGCCTTTATGGTCGAAACGTTCGTTTTTGTTACAATTTTTTCAATCCGCCTAATGAAATTTATGCAAAATGAATATGATTCGCACGTAAGCAGCTTTCCTTGCCCTTTTTTGTTCGAAGAACAAAACGTAGCCAAAGGCAATGCATTGATATTATCTCACTTTGAAGCATAATAGTTTTGTCGTTCCGTAGCTCAGAAATGCGACCCTCGTATCCACATTGACACTAAAAATCGCTCCATAATTTTGTACACTCGTAGAAGAACTTCCACAACCCACAACAAGCCCAGGGTCATGGGAGGCCGTTCATCTCGCACTGGGTGACGGTTGAGCGTTCGTACGCCAGGCCGTCTTTGAGAGGACTTAGTTAGCCGAATTGAATCCTTCAAACGCACACTCGTAAACGAGGACTGGGTTTGATATGAACATCAAACGTATTGAATCGCACGAACATCAAATATGAAGAGGGCATTGCACTTTGAAAACGTGAGCGTCTTTTGGAAATGTGTACGAGGCTTTAACCTGTCTCTCTCACTCTTCCCATTTACTACACAAAATACTGCTCGGTGTTTGATATGATAAAAATTTCTAACAATGCAAAAAGCTTTTACCGTAATTTCCATTCTAATTATTTTGCTCGAAAACATATTAAAACATATTCGCAGCAATCAAGATTATTTTTCTCTCAATACAGTCATTGAAGAACTAGTTACCTAAGATTTAAAAACTATGCAAAAGTTAATGAAGATTGGCAAGACTTTCTATCAACCTTGAGCCCATTGAAAAAATATCGATCGATCAGGAAGGAATGCTTGTTTATGCGACCTGGTCTCTAATGACGCAAGCAGCCGCATTTAAAAGCAAACTACTCGTGGACCCAAATCGAACAAAAATAATAGTTCTTAGACGTTCATGACAATACTCACCTGCTTAGGGATCATCTGATAAAGCAGCTCATCTGTTCGCTTCATTTCCTCGTCCAGTTTCTTCATGGACACTTCAAGCTTCTTGCTCTTCAGCTGCTCTTGGTCAAGTGCCAGTTTCAATTCAACAGACTGCTGCGTGCCGGCCAGCATCAGGTCCCTGCCGAGAACAATTGTCCTTTCGTTAGAGGTGAGCATTTATTTCTTGCGTCGTCTTTCTCAGGTTTAAAAAGATTTTAGACCGCATATGCAAAATCAACTCGATTTTTACGATTTCCAACAGAAAAGAATATCAATTCTGCTACATTAATTTACCAATGTTTTCGTAATATTTTTTATAAATTTGAAAATTGTATGCAAGACTGTTAATTTACATAAATTTAATGGTTCTAATATTCATATGCACTGGACTTTAAACATCTCACAATAATATTTATATATACGGTGGGACATAAATAAGGTTTTAAATATTATCTTGTAACTGCAGCCTCTAACCATTAATTTTTATGTCAACAGACTTCGCAATTTTACTTAGCCCTTTAAATAAATAATTTCATACTTTGAAGAAATAAATAAATAAGAAGTCAACTTTGGAACGTGAAACCATAATTGAAATGTACCAAGCAGAGACACCGAAACTCATTTAGAACAAAGTGTTTTAAAGTTTCCGGATCAACTGTTTGGAAGACATTTTGCTGAAGATCAACCTTGGACTTTCCAGCAAGATGGAGCGACATCCCACACTGCCAACGTCACACAAGCTTGGTACAGAAATCACCTCCTGAGGTTGTAGACTACAGAGAAGTGGCACCCTATTGTTCAGATCTTAATATAATGAATGGACTTTTCTGTCTTGTCTGAATTTTAACCGAGAGCTCGTTCTATAGTTTACACTCCTGTCGAAAATTTAAGGCCCTCACTACTACGCGCATGAGAGGAAATTCTACAAAGAATGCTTCGTGCCGCAGCCTCATGGCACAGATTTGAGGCTGTAATTGAAAAAATGGCAGTTGTTATGAATAAATCGTAATATATATTTTTTTGTATTGTTCATGCAACAGCATACATGTTTCCCCCCAAGTAAATATTATGTTTATAAGCTGTCCATTTTTTATTTGTTTCCATACTTATGCTCTACGTTGTCAAATGCCTCAAGTGACAAATGACTTGAAGAAGCAAAACTTCCTAACGTGACAGCATTCAACAAATACATCGACTATTCTTTCCCCAAGAAAATTCATAGAAAAACTTGGAATAGGCTTTAGCCCTACAGCGTCCAGCGATCCACTGGCAAAACGATTGAGTTAATATAGAAAAGTCTTATATTTTTATTTTTTGGTCAAACTAGGACGAATAAACACACCAGTGCACGAAACATGAGCGTATATTTACGCAATAATTCATTCATCCAAAAAATGGTCGATCTTTTTTGGCGTAATACCCAAAAAAGCTCCGTGCCATTTGCAATGCGTTTATGCCTCAATTTATTGCTCTAATTCGCAGCGCCAGTAATCGTACTGAATAAATGATGAGGTGTAATGTTCCTCTATTATTTATCAAGATACGGCAAGAATCGTATCGAAAATATTTCATAATTATTTCGTATATAAAAACATTGATCATCCTAATTTTGAGTCGCTTAGGAGTTGCATTCACACTACACTTTAAATGCTCCTCTGTAGTCACTTGTAACTTGTAGAGCAGTTAGCTGGCGGAATAGGAACTTGAGCGAGTATGTAAAACGTCACAGCATTGACTATTTTTAGTAAAAGCAAATAAAACTCAAGCAGATAACCAAAAATCTGAAATTGAAAGTATAAAGTCCGCGCCCATTAGCAACATATGTTTCTATGAAATAGAGAAGGTTACGTCACAGCACTAGAATTTCAAACACTGCATTTTATAACAGAACTTTTACGTCGCAGCGACTGCTCAAGTCTAGAATGTCAGATCAAACAAAACGCTACTTTTCAATGAAATATTGAGTGACTGTCCTGAGAAGAAAGTTCAATTAACAAAAGAAAACAAATGAAGTGAATTCAATTCTGAAGGTTTCACGCTTCAATACAAGCGTAAAATTTAAAACAGCATTTCTAAAATTGCACAAATAACGTAAAACCATACGAATCATTTCTGAAGGAATGATAACGATACCTCACATATTTTAGAAAAGGTCACCTGGAAAAATCGTGCATGGAGAGGTCGTTGATGTAGAGGCCGGTGTAGATCATGGAATCGAGATCAGGCATCACAGGGGTACACAAGAACAAGATCATCTTCCAGTCTTCCATGAAGATCATTTGTCCTGCGCAGGAAAATTCAAATGATCCGCTCAAATTCTATACGACATAACACATAGAATTAAAAGCTAAAACTATAGACTTTTCAAATTGTAATCCATAAGAAATATCGCTTAAATATTTAGGCTAGTACAGCTCTACTTGCGTTCAGTGTAAACATTGTTTCAGTAGTAATCTGCATATTATGGCATTATCGTATCGTTTGGAAATCAAAGGGAAATTTTACAATAACAAAAAGTTGAATGCTGTTAACTCTGATGGAGGAAACTATTATTTTTCAGCGAAAAACTCGATTTTTCAGTAAGAACCAATTCACGACTATGAGACGAGTCATGTCTCCGCTACACCACTTGTACCTTCAGATCTGTGTTGCCCTAGGGTTCCAACACGCACACATCGAATCTTATGGTTGCAGGTAGAATCGAACGCGACAAAAAATACTTCATTGAGCTTAACAGGGATGATGGCTCATTAAATTGAGCATAACCTCATTGCTTCACGTACCACATTCATTAAAACGTTACCTAATTTCTACCTATCAATTCATGGAACGATTATGTTATTAAGGAGGGTAATCTCACATCTAGGAATATAAAGAATTTTGTTTAAAGTTAAACCATCTGAAACTCAAACAACGACTACTGATTACACTGCTTAGCAGTTCTAAAAAAAACATTGTATGGGTATTTAAAAAACTTTCACGGGTTTACTGCCCTCAACCAATGGTCAAATCCAGCTGACCTGGTTCTCTTACTGGGGTAAATAGAGAGCCAGGATCAATACAGACCCCCAAACATTAAACAAGAGCTTTAACGACCTAAAGACGATCCGATTACAGCACCTGAATAATCAAACCCGGCTGCAACGATTAAAACCATATCCAACTGCAGTAATTGTAACTAGTAGCGACCCTTAGGACCAGAAAGAATGCCTGTACCTAATAGCAAGGAAATTACTAGCTCCAAGTACTACAATACTAAGCACTAAAATCCCACGCATTAAAATCCCAAGCACTAAAATCCAACGCGTTAAAATCCCAAGCACTAAAATCCCAAGCACTAAAATCCCAAGCACTAAAATCCCACGCACTAAAATCCCACGCACTAAAACCCCAAGCTCTAAAATCCCAAGCACCAAAATTTGAAGACTAGAAGCCCAAGTACTAGAGTCTCAAGCACCAGAGCTCAGAGCACCAGACCTCCGAGCACTAGAAGCCCAAGCACAAAACCCAAGCAGTACAACCCCAATCACTAGAACCTCAACTGCCATAATTCCAAACAACCGAACTTCAACCACTAAAATTTCAAGAAATAGAACCCCAAGCATTAGCACCTCAATCAATAAAACCTCCAGCACAAGAATCCTCCCGACTGCATCGACTTTAGCCACACAAGACTAGCACCTTTGAGCGTGAGACCCTTGGAGTCCTCATCTTCGTCCTCTAATTCGTCTTTGGACTGGAGGGCGATGGAGCTGCGCCGGTAGCACTTCTCCCTCTGTAAGTGGTGGTACTCTTTGGCTTCTTCTGACGTCACCAGCTCGAATATATTGTTCGTCCGCCGTAATATCTGGCCATAAATATCAGATATAAAACAGGCAATTGCACGGCCACAGCGTGCTGAATGTATAATCGGGAGTAAAGTGTTTCTCAGCAGCCACCGCACGACTAAGCCGGTGACAAAATTCAATGGCAAATAATAAGATCTGCAGGAGCCCACGACACGGAAGGTCCTGCCCTAAATCTGATCAAAGAATATACAAATGTTCGCAAAATGTGGTAACGTGCAGAGTGTGGCTCAAAATTTAACTTGAATTGGAATCATATTCTCGAGATTATCGCGTGATCTAAAGACCGGTGCAAAATTTGAGGGGAGATAGAAAGTAATGCTAGAACTGATCAAAAGATCTACCACCGTGCTCATAAAAATTTTCATGATTAACTGGACTGAGTAGAGCAGTTTTTTATGTACACGTGTGGAGACATGAAAAATAACCACAAAAAATTACTCATTTGAAAAAATAAAATGATGCACTAAGTTAAAACACGACACTTTCACGAACAATGTAAAACTTAAAAGTCGGAGGGCAAGAAGAATAACCGAAGAGGGATGTTATATAGGTTAAATATTACACACAATTATTGTAAAAATGCTTACAAAAAATATGAATTTACGAAAGGGCTTAGAAGAAGAGCGAGAAAACAAAGTCACACGAATTCTTACTCGAAATTGAATGAAATGCGCTCTGTTAATTCTGCACAGCCTAGATGGCACGATATCACGTCATAAACCTAAACTGCAACAAGCCTTTCAGTGCGAAGGAAAACAGTCATCGATCGGTCGCCAGGACTTGCAACAATCACAGAACTTAAAACGCGATATTCCCGCAGCCTGGCCGCAGATTCTTGGTAACTTTGACTCAATTTAGGCTGGAGCGCTCAAAAAGCGCCAGGCACGCCTCATCCCAACATTCCTGATGGCACTGTTCTGTACAGTCGGGCAGAGTACTCTTCTACAGTGGACCACTCATTCCAGGTTTAAAAACAGAAGAGACGTCCATTGATTAATCAGCCCGAGTTTTTAAAACTCCTGGTCTCGTTCACTTGTGCACTGCTGTAGGTTTCCTAACGGCTCGAGATGAAGAATGTGGCAACAGCAAATATTGGATCGGAAAATGAAAAGTTGCATGCATTCTGCCAGCTGTGTGTTTACTGCCGAATGATTTATCTCTGAAAGAAGCACAGGACCAGCAAACAAATTTCTTTCGATTGCAAAATATTCAATTCTTAAACCAGAGAAAAAATCTTATTCCAATAATGAACTTATGGAAAAACCTAGAGGCGAACATGGATTTTGGACTTACAGAGCAATGAGCTCGCCAGCTTATAGGAGACAAGTTTTGAAGACGAAGTCGCACTGTCCAACATCTTTTAACTTATGAATCTATAAAAGAAACCGTGATAATGGATTAACTACTACTCCAAAAGCCATTCGCGCAGTACAATATACGGCAAGGAAAAAGTTCTTTAGTCAACAGAAAGAGTTATCACAGCATCCATAAAGCTGAGAAAATACCAGTTAAAATGCATAGACGTTTAATTTTTCAACTTCAGGTTTATGGCAGTGAAATTACAAATTCAATTGTTGGGTACGCCCACAGCTAACGTTGCCGGAATATAATCATGTGTGTTTGTCGCATCGTACCTCGTGTTATGCGGGTAAACTGAGCCGCCTTGCAAAAGAGATGAAGCCGGCGAGGAAAGGATGAAAGACATTTTAAAGCCGGGCTCATATTGTGTTAGACCAAACATTTAAAGACGGATTTTTTCATCACAACTACCAAAAACTTGTAGAAACACCTCACACGTACTGTACTAAGCCTCAAGTTTTCATATCCATCGAAAGTTTCCTCTTTTCAGTGAGTCACCCGATTAAATGCTCCTCGATATCTTCATAGCTCTGTCCTTTTATTCCCGACCATCAAGCCGTCATTTTGCTTAAACTTCTTCGGCTGAATACTAAAGGGAGCTCACAGGCGCGCAGGGACGACTCAGTCGACCACGGTCGCATTAAGGCGGAATGCCCTACGGACCCTCAAGCAACAGCATGGCCAGTTGAGCTCTCATAAGACTTAGTTATGAAGTTCTGATTCACAAAGATAATATCGAAGATGAACTTCATAAATAGGCTTTGACGTTGCAGGTGAATAATTCCTATACCAAATTAAACGCCCGAAAATTGTTTTCAAACTTACGAAGCAAATCAAAATTACAATCCATGAGAAAATCAATCAATAGTTTATAAGTACCATACGTAATATTTTATCAGATTCAATTTACTCCCATAACATATAAGAGGAATCCGCGTCTTCTAATAAAATTATACTGGAGGATTTCTCAACTTTCCGATATTTTTTGGATTTACCAAAAACCGATCTGTACCATTTCTAGCATTACAATGAAACTTTTCCACGTTATCATTCGTTATGGGAAGAAAGAAAAGGGGTAATACCAGGGTTTGTTTTACGCAATACATCCTCCAGCAGCGGGCCTGAGGCGAGGAGTAAGGGGCAGTAGACAGAACGTCCGAAACCAGCTAGTGACAGTGTGGGTCGGCATCGGAAAATACGTTGCGCCTGGAAGCTTTCATCAAAACCACACCCACATACCATCTAACAGCAGCTCTAATCTGGTTTGATATATGATATCGCCTTCCTTAGGGTAAATGTTCACAGGCATAAAGCGGCCAACCGTACCGAACAAGCACGCTCGAGGTGCGTAACTCAGGCAGTAAGCTAGATAAACCATCTCCTTCATCGCTCCCCATCCCTCCCTCCTACCCACCCGCCTTCCCCACCATGTACGAAGTACCGTAAGAAAGCATGATAAACCTCAGAATAAAGTTTAGATTCCAAGATTTTCCAAGCCTGAACACTTAAGATTCTCCTTAGAGCTATTAGCGAGCATGCTTGCTGGTCCGAAGTGTCCAGCTTGGCCGGATGTTTTCGTACGGGCCGCACCCATGCAAGTCCAAACTTTAATTTCAAAATGTCAGCAGTGCTTTCAGTGAAGCAATTTTTTATATAATATCATACAACTTGACGGTTCTTTTTACATAGACTTTATAGCCGTGCCTGCGCAGTGATAAACAACAGGTGTGCATGAACATGTGTTATTCAAAGCCTTCGTCCAGCTCAGGATTGCCTAGAGAGCCATTTTTCCGGTGAGGCCACATGGCTATTGCAATATCCGACGAGATTCTTTACTCCCGTGGGAGATTTGCTTGGCTCTCTGAAGGCTGGCCTACAGAAGCCAATTGGGCCTATGTCAGGTTCAGGCACTAGTTTCAATGGCTTACTGCGAGAGCACTAGGAAAAGATTTGTCATTGAGAACACAAGGTTAAGTAAAGTGCGTTCAAATCAACCAAGTAGGAAACTATTTCATCAAAAATCAGACAGCCGCATGATTGAGTATAAAATGTTTCATTTTGTCATAAAAAGGGCAAAAAATTACATTTCACATGGTCTCATTCGTTGAGGAGAAGCGGTTTTCTATCCGTTTTAGGAGCAGGATTCCGGTATTGAACAGAACAATTTGTACTGACAAAAGTAACCAAGAGGAGAAGCAGGGTGCGTGAGACATCGAACGAAGTGCTCAACAACAAATCTACTATACTAGATACCCGCTTCGCCCATATCCCTCGCAAATTTTATAAATTTGTTTCATGGAAACGGGTTGTGTAAAACAACTCGAAAGCTTGGGAGAATATGACTTATCCCAGAAGAAGTTCTCCAAATTATCCCTAAAACTGTAAACTGGGAGATCTATATTTCGAGAAACAACAAAATATATCTTATACGAGGTCGTTCAGGGTCGTTCAGTCGAGTGTAGGCCCATTCGAGATGAGAACATGAAAGCCCAGTGACACGAATCCATTCACGTACTGCGACGACTTGGGCTACTTAGCAGCCAGAAAGCCTGCTGAATTCCCCAGCGATGGCATTAGGCCTGCAGAAGTTGTTATCGTGCAGCATAACATTACTCTTGCTATTAAACACAAAGTTCTTCGAGGGACCTGTTAACCTTCGGAGAGAAATTAATGTAACAATCAACTTGATCGCTCTGAAATTTTTACGACCCTAATCAAAATGAGTACTATCCAGTGACTTGCATACTGACGTTGGTAAATCCCACTAAAAATTTTGACTGTTTTTAAGTGTACTCAAAAGCATTCCTTTCTTTACCCAAAATCAAGAGTCTGCAAAACAGTAGTCTGAATCAGATAGGATTCTGAATATCAGGTACTCTGAGTAAGATGACTTGTTATATGAAATATGTTTTATTGACCCATCACTTGAAGCGCTTAGCAGAGATTTACCATCAATTAACAATTGATTTGATTAAACCATCGTCGTCGAGAATTACGTCGTTACACAGAGCTGCATTTCACTGCTGATTGCTTTAATTTAATCAGAGTCGAAGGACTTTATGGCTACATCAATAATACCACCGCTGAAGACGAGGTCCATTGATCTAGATGGACGACGCCTACATCGATTAATGAAGTTACTGTAGGCTTCATTGTAGAGATGCTATCCTGCTGCTGCTCAAGACTGCCGCGATTTATCTTAAAGAGAACATTGAATGAACTTGGACAATAAAACACACTGACTATTTTCGTGAAGTTGCTACAGCGTACTGAACGAATCTTCGATACTTGATCAAAAGTTCCTCCTAAGAACTCAATTTTCGCTTCGTCGACCATGATGTAGCGTCCCAAAAACGTGCAGGCTTCTCTAGATATGTACTTCAGCAAAATTTAGACAATTTCTTCCATAAATTGCTTTCAACAACAGTTTTTTATAGTGTGCGAGAACGAAATCCCTTGTTCCTGAAAACTGCTCGAGTTTTGTACTTGCATACATTTACCACAGCCAATCATTTGAAGTTTAGATCAAGTCATTCGAAAATTCTTCTTCATTTTAAATACTATTGTTTATTTATATCTTATACAGGGGGGGGGTCAGAAGTAATTGTACACATGAGATTTGATTTTTGAAATCCCACAGCATATACGTTTTATCATATTGAGTCGTGACGAGTGGATTTACGCTAGATGTATAAATCAACTTTGGTTTCAAAAGACCAAATAAGTCTTCTAAAATATATATCCTGCCTTTAAGTGTTCTTTTGCCAAACCTAAGACGAATTTCCGTCTGGTTTTTGGGTAGCATGGGAGATTTACGGGTGTGTAACATATGATACCAGTGCTACTTCTGGTTCTTTCACTCACGTTTATCTCGGAAACTTTCAGATCAGTTTTTAACTCTTTACGAGTCATCATGGCTTATTTTAACCTTCATTAAAAATCGACGAGACAAAAGATCAATCTTTCGTGGAGCATTTGACCTTTTTAAGTTAACAAGTGAGGCATATTTATTAAATTTACGAATAGTTAAAGAACGGTAGAGTGTGACATATTCATCTGCGAAAAAGGAAATCTTTCTGTAGGATATTCCTTGCGAATGGAGCTTGACTATTCGATTCCATAGATATTGAGACTTCTTCGAGTTTCAGCTTGACGTTCTTTAGGTGACTCTAAGGTACGACGACTCATCAGCGACTAACCGTCTAATTCTATGTCCAACGAAGTTATTTTTCTGCTTTCGAAACATACAAGATGTTCTACAAATAATTCAAATACGATGTGCCCGGAAAAAGGCCTTCATTGCGTGGTGTGAAAAATGAATCGAAGAAATGGTTAAATATTTGTGTCACGTGTCATGAAATTAAGAATATGTAAAGAATATAGATTTTTGGGGAACGAATTTGTGGGGGAAAAATTGGAAAGATAACGCGAG
>VOMN01111082.1:0-25529 GCA_014899125.1 Orchestia grillus
AGTTGCATAGTTGTAGGGTTCAATTCATTCATTTTTCTACAACTTAGGATACAAATGTAAAAGTAATGCAGCGCATTGTATACTTGCCTCCTTGTGTGGAGGCTCCGGTTCGATTGTTCGGGTGGAGAGTTGCCACTGGGAAAGGAATATTAAGCTCAATATTCTTATTCCTATTCCAGGCACATGCAGTGTGGCTCGTAACAATGTCCAAGCCATTTCCAAGATATTCAAAGTAAGGAATAGAGATTGTTCACTCCACGACATTGTATAGCCTCACAATTGTTTTGAAGCGCGACCAAATTTTGTTGACCAGTAAATTATTTTGAAAATGAGCGATTTTCCAGTGTTTTCTTTCCTGATGTAATCTCTTTCCTTCTTATTATTATCTAGTCTTTGAGCTTTCTGTGAGCAAAGCGAAGGGTGTAAACAGGTCATCAAATATCACGGGCCTATTACAGTAAGACGATGGAATTCACTAATATAACGTCTGTTAAGAATAAGCCTATTTCAAATTGAAACAACACACAAACACTATGGTTTTTATGAACCAAATATTGTCTGTGCTATTAGACGCTTGCTCTAGTTGATACCGCTCGGTGCGGATGAAGACTATAGAGCGGTGGTTTGCGGGAACAAATATGTATGCGAGGCCACGACTGTATTGTTATTCAAATGAATCTATCTTACAGTTATGGTAGTGCTGTTGGTGCCAATAGATTTAATTAGTGCAAGAATAGGAAATGGTCGACGAAGAAGCGTTTCCTCCTGTTAACGAAGACCAGCTGCGTGCTCGAGTTGGTGATGGCAAATGATGCAGTGCGGAGGAATGGCGTGCTGTGAGCTGAGGTTGTGGCACGCTGTGTCCAGTGGTCACTGAGTGGCGGCGCAAGGAAAGGCCGCGAATCTAGTCAGGTGTTGACAGCTGAACTCTCACTGAGCGTGGCTGTTGTCCCAAGATAGACCTCATTGTGGAACGGAAAAAACCCACGGAAAATGGAATACAAAACGGAAAGGGAGGTTAAGTAACTGCACTGAAAATCTATTACATTTTTTTCACCGACCAAGTTCCAAGAGCTCAAGTCCATATGCGAATGGCTGATAGATCGTCTCTCTCAAATTAGTCAAAAATGCACAATACATTTAAGAAGAAATGTTCTTGGAAGAGCACCCTAAATTTCGAAGTATACGAACGTTCAGATTTACTTCTTGTAGTTTCCTATGGTAGTAACGAATAAAATACAGAGTTTCAATAGTGGGGGAGTGACTCGCTGCTCGCACGCCGTCACCTGGTCGCTCTGTGCCTCTAGCTGTCACTGCTTGATGCAATTGCTCCTCTATAGTCCGTTACTCTCGACAGCCTAACCGCAGATTGAAGCATTGTTAGATGGAGCATGATGCAACTTCATGATGGAGCACGGAACCCATCGATTGCAAGACGTATGAATTAATAACAGACTGTCTGTGTGCACGAACTCCAACTCAGAGGCGAAAGCCAGGCTGGCTCTGCTGAAGTGCTGCTTGGAAACTGAGCTCGCATCAACGGTGTGCGCCCAAGCGCGAGTGACACGTTCTTGAAGCTCGATTTCTTGTGTCTTCAGTGTCTGTGCCTTTTCCAAGTTAGTTGACGCCAAATGAAACTGAATTCTGATTTAATGGAAATCCATTGCTCCTGAAATTATACAAATGAAGCGTGATCATGCGCAAATTGATTTTCGTTTGCGACGAATTGATTTGAATTTGATGTAAATCGATTATTATCTGATGAATAGCGAAAAGAATAGGATACGAAACCATACAAGTGATACTTTAAGTACGAGACCATAGATTGGCAGCATTTAGGCATCTGACCAGGAGGTTGGATTGGCCAGGCTCATTTCTACAGTGAAAGCGGCCTCTCTGAGCAGGTTGAGACCCTCGGCAGGTTGAGATGTTCGTGTTATTCTGCTAAGTGTTACTCTGAAAGTAAAAATATCGCGTTCATACATGCGACGTTAGCTTTAGTTTGAAAAGTTGTGCTTCTGTCATTCTTGTACTGAAAATGTTCTAAATTTTGTTCTTAATGATGCACGAACACGAAAGGATGAAGAAATTATTTGCGGATATTTTTGTCATGTCGACGGCTTATCATACTCCTAGGTCAGATACGCTACAGGGGATTGTCCTCTTGCGCTTCTTAGGGATTTGGCGCTCTATGTAAGAACCGCATGATTCATGGGCTCCACTGGTAGGTGGTATGAAGGTGACGCCCATCATCAGTGTAGCTCGACACATTAGCACTCCTGTGTGACTTTTCTGGCCAATCATAGTAGAACAGCAGCGTCAAACTGCGGACCAGAAACATCAGAAACTAAATCACTGCAGAATCAGTCAAACTTATCATTGGAATCTTTCATGCGCTTAGGCATGTAGTCAGCCGTGTGAGTACTACAGGAACACCTCAGTCTCGGCTCAATTTTGGCTCGCTATCATTAAGCAGGCACAGTTTCTCAGCGAATAAACCATCGGGACTCTTGAAACACCCGGGAAGGGAAGGAAGTGTTGCCCGCCTGGCACCACGCTAACTGAACACACTAATCATAAAGTTGACCATTGAAACTTCCAGCTGCTCTGAATTAGGTGCGTATAACCTTAAGTTTTGAGTAAGTTTGGAGAAAAATTCATACGCTCAGGACGTAAAGGGTTAAACGGGCCGTATTTTTCCACTTACCCCTCTCTGTCCAGTGGGGCAGCTTGGCCAGGGTACCGAGCGTAGCCGACCTCTCGCCCAGGTGTCTTCGTTTTATATTTCATTTATCTTCTCATTTCGTTTAATGGCTTCTTAGAGACGCTTACGTATTTTCGGCAGCATGAAGACCGTGCCAATCAATACATCGCTTCGTTACTGAGGAAACTCGAGCTAAATGTAAAAACATTTTTCCATCTGTGATGGCCTCAAGAGATTTGCAAGTGTGACTCATGCCTGAACATTGTAATCATTAGGCTTTTTCACCTGTTGGAATAATTTCGTCGCATTTGTTTTTGAATAGCTATTTTTGTATCCAGGTAAACTTTCTAGGTAGGTAAGGATGTTGCTCCATTTAAATCCGTGGCAGGAGTAGCTGTGGACTCGATAGATTATGTGATATTGACGGTCGATACAGAAGTGCGGTGGCAAATCCCAAGTATTAAGATTCGGTGCCGAGGAAGCTTTCATAAAATTCATCCTTTCTCCTCACCGGTGCCCTCCTGGCACCCTTGACCACGGGAGTGCCACCTTCCTCTCACTCAATATTGGCCTCTCCAACGGGGAGGTTTGGCGCACCTCGGCGGTGCAGAGTGCCTCGCGAAAAAAAAAAGCGCAACTGTGGCAACGTGACGTGATGTGGAATCCATAGTACTATGGGTGCCTGACACCTAAACTGGTCAAAAAGGAAAAGAAAAATCGTTTATTCTGAAATCAGTTTCATACAGAGCCTGTTGCATCGCTTTTTTAATTAGTAAGATTACGGGCGTAAAATAACGATGTGGAAAGCGCGATGAAACTTCTAATTGTGATCAGTAAGTCTAAAACCTTGAAATTACGGGTAGAAGTCGCGTTGAAACCTCGAATTGTTTCAGAATTCTATGTTAAGCATGAAAAGTGGAATATTAACATATAAAAAATTGTGTGATGCTTGCGCATACATCTTAAAACAAAAAGTACAAATAATAAACCAGGGTCACAACTCTTAGCATTACTTCTTTGGTTTCTTTACTACAGATACAAGACCATTAAAAAATGTAAGCGTTTAGGGATTCTCCCATCATCAGTACGGTCTGTAAAATCTTGCTAAAAATTTCTGTGAAAATTACAGACATTAGCAATCCAAATGAGATTACACAAACACGGCATAATAAAATTGGATGAGGAAAACGTGGGGAATTTACCTATTGACCATATATAAAGGGTGGGCACTATTTTGATCATTCAAGGGAGGTTCCAGCTTGTGAATATAGATGGATTCTAAAATTCTAAGAGCGTTTCTATCACTAACAGAATCGAGAACTTTTAAATTCGCTACGAACACCGGGACATCCCAATGCTCGGCGTGGGACCGGACGGAAGAGACAGGAAGATTACAGCGGCCGGCATGTTTAGATATCCTTGTGGAGACAGTACGATAGGTACTCCCTATGTACTTACATGCACACTGTGAACAAATGAATTCGTATAACAAAGATTTCTGCATGCCAGAAGGTAGTTTATCTTTAAAATTGAAAAATGAGCCATAGAATAATTCGATGAAATTACATGGAATTTACGATCCGGTAAATAAAGCAATAACTTGTTTAATTCCAATTTTATTTTATCTAATAAGAGTTCGAAAAAAGGCTAAGACAAGAAATTATCCTATTTAGGAACTGGTGTGGGTACATTAGGCTCGTTTTTTTCAACAAGAATATTTACATTTACAAAATTTACGTAACTAAATAATCTTCGGTGACCAAACGATTTGAAGAAAAAAGTGTCTCATTATTTTCCGGACATATGTTTACTAGCCTAGGAACCAGCTATTTTAGTTTTACGTACAGAAAGCATGGAGTAATAATTCTGATATCAATTGACATAAAAATGTGTAACCAGAAGAATTTTTTATCAATTTTTATTCCGTAGCATCGGTATCTTCAATACTTCATAAACTTTCGACTTGTTTTTTATCGTATGTTGCTGTATAATTTTCAACATGCTGTTCGCAAAAATTTATAGTTAAATATTAGTTGTGTTAACCGTAGAGTTTCGGGATTCACAATTTCTTGCTTATTTGAATTTAAAAGACAAAATGATACACAACAATTGGTCAAAAATGTATGAAATATTTAAGGTAGTTAAGTTGTGTAATGAAAATTAAAGACATATTCTTTCGTGATGTTATTTTATTTATTACGTTAGTTGATTCTTGAGTTATAACTTATTACTCTCGACCAAGTATTGCGCGCCACTCTGCAGATCGTCGAATTTTAAGCGTTAAAAAATTAGTTCGCACAGTTACACGTAGGTAGATAAGTGTGCAATCCCGAAGTCAAGAGACCAAGCTCTTCCATAATTTGTATTTTTGGGTGTTGACTCACAAATACGTCACCTAGCAACCAACGAGGAGCAAGAGCATTGAGTGCTTAACTTCCGTGCATTTTATAAACTGAACTTTTTCTTCAGGCTTGAGAAAACGTGGCGATCTTTTGCACTGACTTCCGCGTTCATTTTGTTCGTTTACTTAGGCTGCATGTAGCCTAAATATGGAGATAGGTTTTGTAGAATTTTCTGACCGACGGCGTAAGTGAGAGGTGCGTTGCGCAACCACGTGCCGCTGAGCGGATGTATTTGGGTTGCGTGGTATTTTCTAGCGTCGGTGCTCTAGCAATGTTGCGCGATATTGTAGCATCTCTTCCCTCCCAAGGCATTATCGTCTTGAACTTCCGTTCCCTGATATTGCGTCAGTGTTCTTGAGCGACTCCTGTCTTCCATCCTGGACTCTGTATTCAGGGTTGACTTATTCTAAAGAGAAGTCTTCCATCGCCGTCTGCAAACTTTCCCCTTTGTTCAAGGAGCTCCGCAAGGCTGAGTTTGTTCCATGTTCTATGGTTTGAGGGGAAAATTTGCGTAATAAATAAGTTTTATCAATGTAATGAAGTAAACGAGCTCATCCATATCCATACAAATTCATGCAGCAACTCTTTGCTGGACAGAATAGCACGTGGCCGACATGTGGCCGTATCTTCGGAAGAACCTGCCAAATTTCAAGTGAGATATGAAGCCGGGTTCAAGGGCACCGGACCGAGCTCTAGGTGCTGATGGTTCTCGAGAGTTGCAAGGGACGGATTCCTGCTAAGTCATTTACTTTTGCTAGCCGTCGAATTTCCGCATTGAACGTTTTCTTAGCCACTGTAAGATACCTTTCGCATGTTTTGATTTGGTTTGTGGTGCAACCAACTGATAAAGTTAATGAGCAAATTAATGAGATCTCCCAGTGCACTGAGGCCTGAACACGTGACAGCAGAAAATATCGCAAGATACACTTGATGAACTTTCGTCTGGACCAGCTCGAGTCCTTGTTTCACTTCGTGCCGTAAATTACATTTGAGATTTGTGGACATGTTGGTCTCCATATCCTTTATTTCTGGTCAACATTCCTGATCGTAAATTTACTTGCGTTGGGCGAATGTTCTGCGATATCAAAACAGGTGTTATCAAAATGTCAACTAAATCAAAATCATACTATACATTTACTACTCTTATTAATTAAAAACATAGATCGTGTCTTAAGAATTGTCCTTGCGCAAAGGCAAAGAAACGGCTCTCACTTATCTTTCATGTATTCATGAACTATTTCTATAAATTCAAATGTTTTAACCTGAAGAAAGTTGGTTGAATGGCAGTGGAATTGAGACCATATAGAAGTTTCAACGGCAATTAGCTCCCGAGCTATAAGTATTTAGAAAAGAGGAAACTTTTATGTGGCCCACCCTGAAGAGCGGTATAGTACACACGCAGACTTTTTGCTCGAGCACTCACGTGGGTTTAGTTTATTTAAGCGAGTTTCTTCAATGAAAGAATGAGTTAATTTTTAAAAGTAAATATTCCAGGTTAGGAATATGAAGTTTTTATTCACGTGAGACGCATGATTTTCACGAAGACGTGTTGTCCTCTGTGCACTGGAACAACACGTTAGAGCTGTACAAAGCTGATGTAATAATGCTGGCACACGCTTGCCTCAAATCAGTACCAGGTCTACTTCGTTAGTGAGCTTTCAGACAAAGGCGCTGCCAACAGCTTCAGCTTTTGTTCCATGATTCGATGCTGCTGCTGCTGTGGCTTCTTCCAATTAAACTTTGAGGAAGCATCGAAGCTCCCTCTTTCCCTGCAGTCAGGGTGTGTTCCCAACTCAAGCTTTCTTGCTTGCTCTACACGCAATGTGTGCAATTATCGAGCATTGTGAAACAACTATATGGACGATAAGTTTGTTATGCATGCCAACACTTCTAACGTACTCGTATGCCAGAGTATTCAGCACACAAAGATCAAACGTGATGAATTCAATTACTAAAGGTAATGGAGGGACGTGATGTGTTTTGCTTCAGATGGTGTCCCAACTCGGAGATTATGAACTTAGTTCCAGCGCAGGGCTTCTAAGCAAACCTAGTTTATTAAGGCCGAGACCTCTGTCTCATCCCTCAACGCTGCCTCCTGCACTCCTTCATCTCTGGCCGAGTCGGACTAAGGTCCTGTGTCATTTGCTTTGTCATCTGTGCTGTGCTTTCGATCTGTGCGAACTGCATATCTTATTGGTGTATTTCCTGCTTCCTTCGTAGCCATAAGCTTAGCGTGCGAGTTTCTTATTGCGTAGTTATTCACCTACGCCTTCCCAACGTCTTTTCATTCTTGCTTCCTGCGATATGGAGTGAGGTACCTTTGTTTTCTATCAGAAATTTAAGCGTGCTTATGATATCCTCTTGGAAATTTTTCAAAATTATCCCCCCTCCCTTTGACTGTCACGAGACTGTGCTTAGAAATCAATACAAGATCTGTTTCCGTGATTAAGGGTTTGTGATTATCTATCAACATAAAGATGATGCCTGCTTGGGTCAAAACTTGATAAAATCAATGTTAAGTGTACGTAGCTTTTTCGCTCCCATCTCTGACTCGTTACGACTCGAAAAACGGGCTATTTTTTAAGTCTACTCTTAATATACGGTAATTTACTGACATCGTATTTCTCTAAAATATTATCTGATTGTCTGCAACACTACTGAGACCTGAAGCATACGTATTCCTCGTTGACAGGAGCATGGACTTGGTTTTCCGCCTTGCTACGCCCAAATAATTCACATCTCTTTAGCATTCACGCTCAGCGCGTTCTGTATTCTCTGCGGAACTCTTGCGCCCAGCGCTGCCGGGTGCATTGTGAACCATCGCCCGTCTTTCGCAAGGAACAATAAGGTCATTTCTCAAGCGCAGCTCATCTTTTACTTTCAACTCCATGCACGGTTCTTGTAATACCACGAACAAGATGAAAAGTATATACTACACGGATCCTAGCTCAACAGCGATTTCCACTTCGGTCACTTCAGGTTTAGAATGTGTAAAAAATTTGCAACGATGTTTCTTCATTGAACGGCCTCACTAAAATATCAGGCACTTGCTTCCATTTATGGTTTGTACTTATTTATTTACGCAATGAAGGAATTAGGAGAAAATTAGCAATCTCAGATTCTTGGGTCCGTATTCCTAATCAGCGAGACTGTGCCGTAGAAGATAATCCATATCAGTGATACAGAAAATACAACATTTCACGTAAGGTTGACTTCCATTCCCGATGGCATGCAGATGCTAGTAGGCATAACTAGGTATAAATTATACTAGGCATAATTAAGTATAAGTTATAGAAGGTATAACTGTTCCTAGACGCCCTTTACCTACGAGAGAAACATTCTTCAATTGTGTACTAATTCCGATGCTGGCCATTGCGATCGACCTTCAGTTTTTACATACATACAACGTTTTTAAGGCCCAGAATTTTGTCATTTGTATGTATTTTCTCACGTAGCTATGGAACCTCATTTTGTATGTTCTCTCTTCATATTAAAACTCGTAGAATTTTTCACCCTGTTGAGTGACGTCAAGTTTTCACACATTAGGTTTCTAATTAGATTTTTATTAGCTTTTCCAACCTCACCGGTATCAAGTTTTAATTAACAAGTTTTACTTCTTGGTCCGCTCATGGGCTGCATAAAATACGAGTTGCTGTACAATTTGTGCAAAGCAAATATCATACCTTGATAGGAGCAGATCAGCTTTTGAAGTATGAGCTCGTGAGATTATTCGGTAAGCTCGTGCTTAGAGAATTGCCATCACATCATTGCTGAGGGCTTAGTATTTCTGCTGCGCAGGTCTGTTTTAATTCTTTCAAACCCAAACGAAGCGTTCGGTTTTGTAACGAAATAAACAAATTCTGGGACATATATTTACAGATTTGAAATAAACAATATTAGAAGTTAACAGTCGGACTACGATTCTCCATGCAGGAAAAATTTCATGTCTATAAATATCTCTGTTGTGAATTTAATAAGGAAGGATTTTGTTTTCACAAATTTGGTCAAAGTAATAATTTTCCTTCTAATCTTAACTAGCATATTCGACTGATGAACACGAATTTATGAAAACCTAAAAATTAGCATTCATATGTGTTAGTGCTTTGGTTCCGTTAGGTTAGATGATTGCCTGTATGTACTATCTATACGTGACGCACGTCGTAGTCTAAGTGTTAAAGTTTCAAAAGTAGTAAGTAGACATACAATTTTCAGGTTCCTCCAGGCCTATATGCTTGCTCAATAAAAGGGCGGTATTTTTTTGGCGGTACACTCACGCACCGCAGTCTAAAAAAGTTGAACATTTTTTACTCCAATCGAATGCAAACATGTTCATTTTATTTCTTGTTACTAGCTTATTTTAAACGAAAATTGATTTTTCCCAACTACGTTGGCTACTGCAGCTCTCCGTTGGAATACATGTCCTTTTCTAGGAGATACCTGCAAAGCTGGGGACTCGGGCCTGCTGTGCTCTAGATCTGTTGCCTATTGCTGCCTGAAGTTACGCATGGGTTATTACAGGCCATGCCAACCTCGGCTGTCGCTCGACTGCTCGAGCTGTTGAGATCAGAAGTTGGTATAAGTGGTCCTCGTAATATGATCTATTTATTTCCGGCACCGCTTGATTTATGTTCAGAATATTTAGGTCAAGGTATTTGAAATGTGAGCTCTTGACGCAAGAGCACACGTTTCGAATACCCGGAATTTGAAATTTCTGATTTGGGTCAAATGCTGAGTGAAATATATACGTGATACCTCGAGGACCGCCTGTGTATGTCGGCTTTGACGCCTCTGTGTTCTGACGAGTGTGGTGGTGAGTTAATAGTTCACTACCAGCGGTGCGGAGGTGCACTACCCATCGGTGGTATTGAAGCATTTTCTAAGTAAGGTAGAAAACTTGTGTACAATCAAGGGGTTACTTGATTTACCCGAGAAATAATCGGATTGTTGACGTTTCCACTCTGTCGTTCTTTAAATTAGAGCAAACGCATACGTAACGATCATTTAGGCCCCTCAGGAGGAATAGCGTGGGAGGGTTCTATTGGTTAGGTTTGTCTATCCTATGCTACGGGGACTGGCGACCCCAGGGGGAGGGGGCGATTTTGTTTTTTCAAGGATATATGTATGAATTTGATTTAAATGTATACATTTTTGCTACAACATTATTGATTATTTACCACACTAAAAATGTCCCTTAATAGCCCTCTATTTTCTTTGCTATTTGGTGCTCGCTGTAGTTGATACTCTGTGCGAGGGACGTCTGTACAGCTAACTTAATCCTAAAAGACCACGTCATTTTAAATGAACGATATATTGTATAAAACAGAGCGAGGCCTGAATTGGACAGGTTACAAATATACTCGCAGTTGTCTCTCGGATTTATATTTGTGATATAACTTGTTTGTAGTCATCCTAAATGACTTAAACATGCACTGAGAGGAGAAGAAAACCACCACACAGAAGCTGCTTTCCAACTCGCCAAGTTGAGGCGGCCTCCCTGAACCCAAGCCAGAGTGTGCAGGTACCGGGTAAATTGGCGGGTCGGCAATGCCACGCTGAGCCGTCCTAGCCTTCCTTGTCTGCGGCCGTACCTACAGGATTTACATCATCATCATCGTATTGCTGAAGGAATTAGAGTTCATGACCTATTCGTTAAATCTTAATTCACACGGTAAAATAATCTTGAAAAGAATATCTTATAGTAGATTGTCAAACGACTAAATGATGACGAAGGCGCTCGAATCAAATGTGTATACATCTTTCGACCATGGAGACCAGGATTTTCACCGAGCTTTGCAGCTGAGAGCTTACGACCGAGACTCAAAGACCGAGATTGAGACTGGCGTGGGAGAGAGGCATTGGTGAGGAGTGGCGAGACAGAGCCTGCGACCAATACTTCATACAATGGTCTGCTTCTCGAGAGTGCTTAAGAAAAATAAAGTCGAGGCAAAGCAAGACTGACAATTAACCTCGTTAGTTGGTTCATAACCTCAATGCCGTTGTGAAGCTTTATTTTATCATTATAAATTAAACGCATTTAATACGAGGGATTAAAATTAAACTTGCGTTTAGTCAACGACTAAATTTATTCTACATATACGATGCTTACAATTTCATTAGACAGAATTTTCACGCTTGAATTAATCAGAAATGATCCGTCGGTCCATGAGTGAGTCTGAAGCGCATTATTTTTTAATTGAGAAAAACTGCACTGTTGCTAATTTGTGCCTTCTCTAGCGCGCTGATCGGCCTTTTGGAGAGATTTTTGCACCACTTTCTCAGAAAGCAAGAGCTGTGCATTTCCATATCATTTTCCACACGGCTTCATAGCTGAGCGTTACTGTCCTCCAGCCATGATTATGACCCTAAAACTCTGGGGAGCAACTGATGAACTGTTTCAATATTGTGCCATCCTGCCAGAGAGATGCCCTCTTCAGGGCCATCTAAAGTTTTTTTCTGGATTTAGCACTCCGTAGACGACAGCCCAGACTTCTGAGTATCTCTCACTAAGAAGTATTAGAGTGTCTATCCTCTTGAGAATGCTTTGAGGCGTGAGGCAATGATCAAAGTTACCAATATAAGGTGGGTTCCATAAAGGAAGCCAAATATGAACGGGGAATAATAGAAAAGAAACTTTTAGAAACGCTTATATTCTTTTTATTCCTAATGACATATGACATTGCCTTCCATACTTATCCGGGAGGTGTAAATGATGTTCTGAAGTATGCAGATTGTAACCATGTTAGTAAAAATTCATTTCGATTATTTGCCTTCCAAATTTGGTGTTCTATACAGGAAACCCCTTCATCTACTGCATACAGGATCAGTCCCACTCGTAAGCCTTACGACGCGCAGCTGTGTACAGCAAGAATTGGCTCTGCGTGTGCATGGTGTACGTCGTCTTCTCTTTTGAGGTCACATTTGCCCATTGTACGAGATATTTTGCAGCAATGGGTTACTCAATAGGGAATTGATGCTGTTGTAAGCTTAAAACAGTTACTTAACTTATGGAAGCTCATTTTGTAAAGGCAAGAAAATTCTCAATTTTGTTGATTCATCTCAATGTGCCAGCCAAGAAAACGCAAAAATAAAGCAACGACAGTTGTCCACCAGGCTACAGCAATGTATCCTGCATTTCCGGGAGTGGAATCTCGAATTGCCATTCATTAACTTCGTAAGTTCTAAAGCGTTGACTTGAATGTTCAGCTATTACGGCAGTTGCTTTGCTGATCTCGGCTACGTTATGGGGGCTGGGGCCTGGGTTCCTACTAGTATTATATAATTTTCCTTGTTATGAGGAGAGTTTTTGAAACATCAACTGGGTTCTTTTAGATATATTTTCAATCAAAAGAACCCAGTTGATGTTTCAAAAACTCTCCTCATAATATGGATCTTGGGCGTCACTTATTTTAATAAATAATTTTCCTTGTATAGATTAAATCCATTATCCACGTTGTGCGTCTAGGCACCGTATACCAAAAGGTCATTCGGGAGCCACTAACAGGCTTACTTTTCTCAATAAAATAAAAGTGGAGACAATAAAGGATTGTAGCGAGTTAAAATTTTGTTTATGCTCCGTCACTTTGGAAGGCAAATGCGATCTGCTAAAGCGGCCTTATTGAGCTCGCTCTCGTCACCCCCTCGTGAGCCCCGCGCGCTGGGCCCGGGTTTTATTGAGTCATTACAGAGCTCCCTCGAGTGGCCTGTGAATGGCCTCCGCTCGCCGCCACCCTCTAAACTTGCCAAAACTTTTCTTATACTCGCGCTGGAGTCCTCGGCCGCTCTCGTGATTACTTTTTGAAATGCACTTGTGCGGAGAAGAGGATGCACTTCGAAATTATGCGATGGGAAAACAACTTTAGAAGAGTATTTGTTATGCGTTCTGAACATTGGTACTGAAATAGTGTCTGCAACGTGCTGCATAAGAGCTGTACTAGATGACCAGCTCTCTGTGAGGCCGGTGTAATTGTTGCAGCTTTCTCAACATGAAATATCGCTCAATAGCCAAAACTGTTTTAGCTTCAGAGTGTTGCTTTGCATTGAACCCCTTCTAAGTTATCACTGCCAAAAATTTATAACTCGCTTGATTCTAAACTCTAAAATACGCTGCTTCGCTCGATGTGAGCACCTAGCCAGTCGAACGCAGTCTCATCACACAACACGACAGCCAAGCCATGGCCCTGCGCCTCCATTCTTCAGGCTAAATCGATTACGCGCGGGCGAAAAGCGTTCATAAATCATGTGTACTTCTTTCTTCCTATGCGGACTGCATCGCCTGAGTGCTTCATTTACGAATGATGAATGTGACTAAAAAATGTACACGCACATGTCAAGAAAAGTCCGATTCTTTCATAAACGCGGGAGAAAATCACCGAAGACGTAGTTGCTCAGAAGAGAAATATGAAATTAAATTTTTCCAAAAATGATGACAGTGCTCATGAGGCCTAAATACCACATATCCCAGTTCCCTTCATTATTTTGCATAAATAGCTGAAATGAAGTGGAACTTTGAGAAGACATGCTCGTTTCCTGGTTAGCAGGTGCGCGGCCCAGACGCGATGATGTGTGTTGACCCTCGGGCTGAGCGGGGCCGGGCTGGAGGCTCAGAGGCCTCCAAGCCCACGATGTTCGCGACGGCTGAGATGATGCGACTCGGTCCGGCCTCAAAGGATGGGCACCAAAATGAAGAACTTCCTGTGGTGGGTCGCCCGCTGTCTTTGATGTAAGAGCAGCTCCTTCATTTACCTTCGAATGAAGTCATTTCTGGCCGAACCGTTATTAGTTTGGTCGAGATGGTAGAGTGACGTATGTCAATTTTCGTGATGATCGATCTCTTGGGATGCAGCACGTGAAGCTTTTATACAAGGATTAACGATAGTTTTGCTGAACAAAATTTAATCATGCCTCGGGAAATTTAAGAACTCTCTATCGTTTGTTTTTTAGCAGATTTATTCGAAGTATAAGGACGCTTTCTAAGTAATGAAAGCATGGTGTGATATTGAAAGCATCGGAGGTTTAATAAAGCTGCGTCCTCAGGTAAAATGACTTCGTTTCTAGGCATATCCTTTGAACTCATTCAGGTTTTGCTCTGATGTTTAAGCATTCACGAGTGCACAGAATCCCACGATATAATAATTGCCCGGTGTTGCTTGGTTGGTTGATCCGTCTCTCCATCACGCTCTTAATGATTTAGATAGAAGAAAATTTCTGGGTTTGTATTCCTAATCAGCGAGACTGACAGAGAAGGCAGTCCGTACCAGTGATACTCCAAATAACGCTATTTCATGTTAGATTTACCGAAAATAAGAGGGCATCTTGATAAATGAGCATAATTTGTCTCGCCATTTATGGCGGGGCGCGTCTACTAGTGAACTAGTACTACTAGACGGGGCAGTAATCTTTGTGATCAAGTGCCTGAATGGGTGGATGTAAATGATCACTTGATCATTTTAAAAATAAACAATCAATTCCAGTGGTGATGTGTGGTTGGAGTTTCTTATTTATCTCGATTTATTTTGAATAATTTAAAGACGGACCCCTGGGCACAAGGGGCCCGCCTGCCGTACAGCATGTCTGGCACCAGTCATTTCAAGTCCAAGGCTTGCTGAGGGACCTACACTGGGCATCTGAGGCCGAGATTACAACTAGAGAAGAGGATATCGATAATAGCAATCATCTGTCCCCGCCTGTAGCGCCGTCCGAGGTAGCGGAAATATTTCGAGGAATAGCGCGGTCTGCCTCGGGGCAGAAATATTTCGACGAATAGTGCGGTCTGCCTCGGGGCAGAAATATTTCGCTGTTCGCGCTGGCCTGGTGCTGCTCTCATGAAAATGTCATTTACTCCGGGGCTTCCATTTCCTGGTTTCATATATACTCTCGATTGCCTTCAAATTTGACCGCGGTGCTAAAATGCAAATATTTTGGTTAAAATTAAGCCGGGGACGAGGCAAGCATGCTCTTCAAATATGGTAAGGTTGGGTGCAACGTTTGTTGGTATATTTTCTCAAGGAAACAAAGAAATTCATGAAACCTAGAAATTGATAAGGCTAAAAGGCTAAAAGTTTAAATTTGAATATTCCTACTCACAAACTCTCGAATTCTAAACGAAAAATCATTTTCCTTTCCTAAATTTAAAAGAATATTTTAATTTCTCCAGTTTTCCATATTGTATTTCATATTTTGAGTGCTGCTTAAGATGTAGAAAACCCTCAGTGATATCACCCGTATGATTGAAAACGCTTCAAGCTCACTCTTCTTTCTTGAGCAGTGACGAGTTCATATATTTGTTTTTTACAGTTATTTTTTATGGTCTCTTCTAACTTTCGTAGGCCTAATTTCCAAAATACTGTTGAAAAAAGATCTGAGTTTTGCATGAGTGAGTTTCCAAAAAATTTTAGAAAAAGGAAAAGGATATTACGACCAAAATCGTCCATTTATGATCTTTGTTTTTCAACATATACTCCATTAAAGGTCAGTACACTTCTCCAAATGTTATTGCCAGCCTACAAGTCCGTCTGTGTAGAGCTGAAGGTCTTGTCATGTGAACCATGTCAAAGCATCGCTTATGACTTCTTCAATTGATGGAAAATTAGCCATTTTCAAAGATTTTTCAACTTTGGAAGCAAAAAGAAAACATATGGTGCCAAATCAGGGCTGTAAGGTATACGTCTGATAATTTCCCATCGAAATTCACGTCGCACAGCTCTTTGTTGCCCAACACCATCGGCGGGTGCATTATCGTGCTGGGTGAGAACGCGTTCATTCAGCTTTCCAGGGTTTTTCGCGATTTTGTCGGGCAGTTTTTTCAAAACGCCTTAATTGATAATTATCATGTTTTCTTATTCTCGAAGATCTAGACTCGCAAAATCCCTTCTGCATTTTTTTTCTCTTGAACGTTCAGATTTTGCTTGACTGGTCCACTTCCACCCTGGGGGTAGCCATTGCTTTGATGCTTCGATTAAGTTGTATCCAATGAGAGGTGTGCCCTCGTTTGCTGCTGATCTGACAGCCTAGGGGCCCATCTAACGAAAATCTTGCTTAGCCTAAGGTTTCCGCAAGAATTGTGTGTGCAGAACCCATAGAGATGTGTAGTTTATCTGCTACCGATTTAGTAGTTATTCGAGTGCCATTTTCAATCAAACAGATTTGTAGTTAGGGACTTTTTCCACGAAGTTTTTGAAGCTGATGATCATTGGGTAAACAGAATAGCGATACCATCTGCATGAAACACTTTTTGCCCTATAAGAGATAATCAGATTTTCACGCCTCCCAGGACGTATACAAGTGGTGTCTGCTTACGACGGTGCAGCTGTATGCAATGCCTGGACATGGGTTCTGCACAACTATATTTTTTATCTGTCTTGAAAATATTTGCTCTGGTTTCGGGTAAATAGTATAGATAGTTTGGAGCATATATATTTACCAGATATTGAATCAGAACAGAACAAAACTTATTGACAAACAGAAAATCAACTAAGTGAAAAAAAAAACGTATGGAGAAAAGTATTTGGCCAAAATTGGTATCGTGTTAACAATTGTTATTTCATTGCACAAATTGAGCCACTTGATTAAAATAATTCTTTAAAGCTTCCAGATACGTCTAGACACCCACGTAATATAAACAAATTATGACTGGCACAATCCTTACCTCCCCAAATTTTGTTGAAGATGAATGCTCAGTGAACACAATGCTGAAAGCCAAAGCAATCCCGGGAGCAATTCTAAAAACAAATAGTTGGACTTCAGAACGAAGAATAATAGGCAAATTACTGAGCGCGTTGTGGTTCTATACTCAACTGTTGGGGCCAACAGGCCGGAAGCATCGGAAGACGGGCGGGCCATCTCCAACCTGCCAAGTGTCGGAGCTCCTCGCAAGATCACGGGCTGCTCTCAGCGCTCTGTGCTGTGGCGTAAGGTGACGAATGAGCCCATGATAACCTTTGTATGCATGCAGAAAGAACAGGTTACGAGGAGTTTACGCCATTCAAAACAAAGGTTACTAGAAAATTGGATTGAGGTGGTCTACATGCCATGACTCCACGCAAAACTTCTCTTCTAACAACAACACATGTGAAGAACCGTGTAATGTTTGCAAAGTACCATCTTCACAAAGGAATTGAGTTTTTGAAACGTATTGTATAGTTCGATGGAAGAAAGATTGAACTTTTCGGCTAAAACGACGCTCGTCATGTTTGGAGGCAAACAGGGACCGCCAATGATCTCAAAAATACCATCCCTACCATCAAGCAAGGGAGGAGGCAGCGTCACGGAGTGAGGCTGTTTTGTTGTCCAAGATTTACGGAACTTCACATCATTGAGCAGAAGCTACTTCCGAGCGCAAGAAAATTCTATGGCTGATGCAAGTGGATCTTTCAGCAAGCCAATGACTCCAAACATGAGGCGAAAGTAACGAAAGAAGGCTTCGCAAATAAGAAAATCAGTGTCCTTCCTTGGCCTAGCCAAGCGCCTGACCTCAATTCCATCGTAAATTTGTGACAAATATTCAAAACAGCTGTGCTCAGAAGGACCCCAAAGAACTCTGCTAATTTGAGGATCATCTGCATACAAGAATAGAACAAGATACAAAGACGGAGTGTCAAAAGTTAGTTTCCAGTTACAATAATCGTCCTCATACTGTAATTACAAATAAATTTTATGACGCAATTCCAAAGACTTATTTTTAGTTTGATCAAATACTTTTGTCCTCTCCACTTTTTGCTTAGTTTATATTCTGGCTGTCAATAAATTTTGTTCCGTTCTGTTTAAATATCCTGGTAAATATATGTTCTTTGAACTATCTGTACTCTTTATCCCAAAGGAAACCTCAAAAACTTCAAAATACATCAAAAATAGAGTTATGTAAATACTTATGTCGAGCCAGTTTAACTCGTTATAATTTTCTTAGAGTAGAAGAGGAATCTCTATCTGCGCACAACTCAAGTTTGGTGCGCTACAGTAGCAAGATACTTGTAGGTGCAGTTTCTTGCTCAGTACACTACATCGCACCGATACCTTTGTTCTCCGAGGGGGAGGCAAGCGAGCGTACTGGCTGGGATTTCTGCGCCACGACGCTGGCGCTATTTCGCCTGAGTGATTGATGTTGCCTTCCAACGCGTTTCCGGACGTCAAATTTTTCGTCGCTTTGAGATGCTTCAAGTCACGATTGAAACGCTTTTTGAGCCGCTACCGCAGCGGTAAACAGTGTAATTATATTGGTAGAGCAAATTGTGGAATTTTCAGTGGGCCTGCGCAGGCTCAAATCAGCAACAATGAACCACAAATGCAGGAGTTGCATTGCGAAACGTAAATGTAGTTACGTGATTCTAACGTACATGTATTAACTTAAATCCAGTAACGTCATTCTTACGTAAATGCGGTGACGTAACGCAGTAACCTGAAGCAGTAACGTGAGTAAAACTTTGTGGGTTTGTCTGCGACACCAACGCGCGCGTAGTTGATGGTTGTTCTGATCATTTGAATTTACTGAAAGTATTAATTGCTCAATCAACTACCTTGTCACGTACTCATCCCTCGTAGGAATTGTTGTGATTCTTATCTTTACGACTTTATGTGCAATAACAAAAGCAATTTATCGAGAGCACTTGATGTCGTAATTTCAGCTTCCGCAAAACATGTATTGAGCCTTCAATGTGATAACAAAAGTGTTACAAACACAAGATCAAAGTAATACGTTGTTCTGCATTCTTATTTTCATTAATGGTTTTAATTCAGGGGACTTTGTCGCTCTTGCGACCGAAGTTTGCCGACACATTGGAGAACGCTGCTTCATTCTTAAAATGCCGAGCAAAGTGATGACAACAGACGCGAGTGGTAAGCACGATTTTTGCTTGTGCTTGTTGTGTGTTCTCTCCGGCCGACAGACGGGAAATGAGGGTGTGAAGATCAACTTTCTGTAGCGCGTCGCCGCGCAGTAGTCTTGAATGCAATAGTTTATCGGATGCATAAGGAAACCTTAAAATGTGTAGTGCTTTTTGAGATATCTAATGGAACTTTGTCGAAATTGTGATGGAGGTAACCGTTGGTGTTTGAGTAAGCAGAGATGTTCTATCGGTTACTAATGAGAATACGAGTTACAATATACCGTAAGATTTCATGAGTCTCCGTCTCTCAAACACCGAATAACGGCCTCTGCTGAGGAATTGAGTTCTTACGCTGCAGTTCTAATTTGTGAAAGCCTGAAGTTTTTGACTTACTGTACGAGTCGCGAGTGCCGGGGGGATATTTCTGTGCGAATGTTTAAATTCACGTGAGCGTTTTGTGTACATGAGCGAAGTCTAGAGTAAGCGAATGGAACATGGCGCCAGCGGACTAAGCTCTTCTTATTGGAAGGGAAGGAGATATTGTAACATATAACTAGAACAAACTTATTTCGAGCGAGAACTAACAAGAACAAACTTATAATTTTTTCTTCTTAACTTACGTTTCTCTGCTCGAGGGATCTTGTATGGGAACGCACCTGTGCATAGATTCCACGTATTCTAAAGTCCATACTAATTAGCTCTTTCTTTTTACTTACATGAGATCGCCTTTGGTGTGACCAAGGGGCTTTAACCTACCTATCAATAATAGTAAGTCCAGGTTGATAGATTCTCTCTTTTCATCTGAGCAAGAGGCTTTAACTAATCAATAATTATTGGTTAGTTAAAGAAAAAGATCAATGGATAGGTTATAATCTATCCATTGATCTTTTCTTTTCATCGCAAATGACATTCACTAATGATTTTACGAAACCAGACTGTTATGAATGTTATGTAAATACTTTTTCTCACATTAATAGTTATCTTTTATGTATAATCTACTTTGCAGGTAGCATTATGCCCTAAACGTTCATTTATGAGCTTAGGAACAGTTTTGTTGGGTTTACTACTAGTTACACCTTGAGCAGTGATGGCGAACTGTTCTTGTTCACTATACAGGGAGAGAACACAAGTGGAGTGGAGGCATGGTGGGGTGATGAGGTGTCTCGGGTGGGCTGTGGGTGATTCACGAGTTGTTTGGTGCACTTAGAATATTCTCAATGTGCGAGGCACCGTAGCGCCGGTTGTAGCGTGCTCGTACCCTACTCAGGAGGTCCTGGTTCCGTACCTGGACCGAAGTGCTACTTCCTTTGCTAAAGTAAGATTAAATTCTACACATCCATAAGGCGGCAAGCTAGTGCTGTTTGGAAGTTGGCTTAGATGTTCATTTTTTTCCATGTAATTCAAGGAATGGTGCGTGTGAATCACAAAATTAAAGTCATCGGGCTCATCAGCGCGGTGAATAGCTCTGAGTGGCCCACCGCGCAGTGCAGCCAGCAATATTAATAGATGACAAGGACTAGTGATGGATTAACTAGCTTGACTCGGCCGCCCTGCCTCGTATGTCCTCATGTTAGGCAGGGAGGGCGCGCGGTTGTTGCCAGAGTGCCTGACAATATTTTTTGGAAGAGCAATGATAAAGTGATGTATTTCCTCTGAGCGCTTGACATGAATAATTGGCGATTTTCTAATTAATTCTATGATAATATTGCCAGTAGTAAACATGACGGATACGGTTGGTTTTTATTTCTCTTTCGAAAGCTCCATAAGGTACGAAAATACTCGCCACGTATGAGGAGGTTTATTCCGAGTTGTCTTGAGAAACTGCACTTTTAAGAATAAAAAATGCTCGTCGCTGGGCATTGAAATAATAGGGCACTTTTTATCCCCTGAGTAGCTTTCTTTTTCATAAGTGTGCAGAGGCTAAGCTCCGTGACAGAAAGATAGTTTCTGGCGACTTTTTCTAAGTCAAATGGAGTTTGCGAAGAGGAGTTAGCTTAGCGTTATTTTTTTTTGGCGAGTCGTTAATATAGGAGAAGAGCTCAGCGTGAGAAGGAGGCTGGCAGGATTATGGAGATTAGAGCGAGAGCGTTGCTCTGAAGCGACAGTGCGGGGCCGCGGGGAAAAATTTGGAACGAAGAGGAAAAGAATGTTCACTCATCACGCAAATGAACTCCATGTGCGTCCTCATCTCACAAAACTACCGCCTCAGTTTTTCGTCGTAATTGAATCTTATTTAAAGGCTCTGCCTGTGTTAGTGGCGTGATGTGACGCCATAAAAGTATTTAAAGGCTTGTGAAGTAATATCTATTATTCTTGCACGGGACTTGATAGAAGTGCATGAATAATGTGCTAAAGAGAGTAGTTTTTTATTGAAAAGAGTGTAAATTTTCATAGTCATGTTCATGTTTCTAAATCCAGTCGTGTTTCGTACGCAATTGGTGAGTCCAAGTCGTCAGTAGAGGATCTCATAGAAAGATACTTCTTGATACTTCAGTCACGATGCATCGAGAACTATTGAATTAACAATGGAAATATTTATTTTGAACTGGCTAATTGTATCAATATTACGCTACTTAGAAACTTGTGGCACCAGTTCAAGTCCGAATGACCTCACAGACAAACATGCATGCCAGGTGGAAATTTTACTTTATATACTAGGTCTATTTGCAAAATGGCTGCAGGCTAACGGGTAATTAATCAATCCCGGAAGAAAGAAGAAGATTAGAAATGTAAGAGATAAGGATCCAATATTCTCGTCGCGAGAAGTTGCACTCGAAACTACGTTTCGTATTTCTGGAGAGCTCAGAGCGTAGTCATCCTGTATGCATGGCACATGCTACCGACCTGCACTCGTGCTGTGCGACTGGCAAGTTGAAATGACTGATGAGGTCGTGGGGACACGAACATACCCGACTTGTCGGCTGACGCTGCATTGAAGTTCCGTGCGATTTCTACATTGCTTTTAAACGGGCTTCAAAATATACAGATACAGTGAAGTTATCCGCCTAGCTTAGGCGCTTTGCAAATGTTCTTAGTTGAGAAAATTTACTGGTGCTCAATATGGTGTAGTGGCGGTCTCCTTCATTCTCGGTGTTTTATTACTCGTGCCTCCTGAACGAGCGTACAGGTAAAAACTGTCCTGTTCAGTGGAGGAAGGCAGTGTCATGAATTCTCATGCGCCAAAGTGCGCGCAATAAAACACTCTTGTTACCTAGTAAAAACTGAACAAGTTTTCTTATCGTTGTCACTGAGCTGGCTTCTTGTTCGGAAGTTAACCTAACTTGGTGAGCTAACGCAGCACTTTCGCAAGACATGAAAGGCTTTACGTCGAGGTCTCGGCCGCCAGAAGGTTGCCGCCTGTGAACCTCAATTCAGGATCTGGCGCTACTTTTTGGTAGTAAAGTGCATGCGAGAAAAGTTGAGTTCATCAGTAATGGGATTGTAGAATAATTTCGGCATAGACTTATTCATCGTCGAGGCTTGAGTGAGACGTTTGGGTTTGGCGACGCACTCAGAGGCGTGTTTTTAACGAGAGAGAAGAACTTTTGTGAGGCTTTACTCTCACGGACTACCTTCTCCGCTCAAGAATTAGGTTGTTTGAACACTCATCGCTCACCGTCGAATTTTTTGAATTAAATTTGAATTGTATATTTCTTTTGACAAAATTTGTGGTGCTGAAATTTTCATCGTGAGTGATAAAGAACATTCTCTCGATTAAAAAATTCATGCTAATGTGGAAATTGATCTGTGACAAATAAAACAAGGGAAGGGATTTCAAAAGCTCAAAGGAATTTAGTCTGAATTAATTTCTAGAGAAATTGATCACTATTTGATTTTAGCATCTGAAAAACATAGTTATATGCAAACGTACTTGTTCTCGTAGTCGAAATGGCTAGCGAATGCTAGTTATGTGGACACTGCTAAAAGTATGGCTTATTGAGAATGCTAGGAGAAACTGAAACGTATTGATTCTTCTTATTACTGCAGGCGCAATGCTGACGAAATCAGTTATCGCACATAAATAAAGAAGACCGTTTAAACTTGAAATAATTCAGCGAACGTGATATTGAGATATCGCGGCCATCATACACCAGTCAAGCGAGACACCAGTCAAGCGAGACACCAGTCAAGCGAGACACCAGTCAAGCCTCTTTTAAAATGAACAAAAATACTCTCATGACATAACGGGTTCAAGGGAAAATACCAGCGTTCAAAATTTCCAAGATGAAGTTAAGCTACTCGTCTACCTTGAGCTCAGCACCGCATGAACAAATACGTCTAGGAGGCCCGCTCCATCTTGCGTTCGAGTTTTGTGTTATGTAAGGGAGCTGGACAACGCTCGTGGAACGAAAATGGCTAAATTTGCCGTGAAATTCCTGGGTGCAGAACTTGCAACACTTTTTTAGTCTGTAGGTTCTTTAATCCTAGTTAATGTAACGCGAAAATTAGTTTTTTTTCGTTCTTTGGTCTTTATTGGGCCATTATGTTTGTTATAATTTTCTATGCATTCCAGTTTTCAGATGATCTTCCACTCTATGTCGAGGCTCCTGACACTGATAAAATTCTCGAATATAACGTGCATGTGTAGGGATTTCTTCCTTATGTACAGGGGATGAGCAAACTTTAGCTAGGCTCTGTTAGAAAACTGAGCTCAGTGCAGTGTTGACCTCGAGTGGGTGGGCGCTGAGTCAGTGTCGTGGCTAGCCTCTATTACCAGATTGGTCCGGAGGGCGAGCCTGTGTTCACTGAGCCAAATTTTACAGCCAAGAACAAAGGTTTGACGTCTCAGAAAGTAGCGGAAGAATCGCTGTGGGTGCACCAGAGCGGCACAAAAAACGACCCTCATCAGGTTCGGTTAGCTCTAAAAGACGAGCCGCGGTACCGCTTCAAAAATAAAAGTCGTCCTAAAAGCCGAGGTTGATCGCTTAGTCAGTCGTTTTTGAGGTACTACCTGTATTTTGCTCGGGGATTTCCTGCTGGTGTCATTTTGGCAGCTTGTGTTTTAGAGGACATAATTCGCCCCTAAAACTTAAGATAATATGGTTCAAACATTAAGAAAGTTTAATGGCTGAAGCGCGAGTGTACTTTCTTGCTGGGAAGTTTAATTTTTGCGTCGAATAACCCTTCATGAGGAATAGGATAGGCAAAAGGGAATAGGGTTAGGTTAGTTAGGTTTGTCTATTGTATCCTATAGGGACTAGCATCGACAGGGGGATATTGTTAGGTTACCTCAACTTAGCTAAGCCTTTGAAACTTCTATATTTCGTGCCTTCATTGCTGCTTTCCATTTTATGCCTTCTTTGCTGATGATTCTTTATCTTTCTTTCCTCTTCCTTTTTAACTTGCCGTTTCAATGCGCTGGGGATCTTGTGTAGGAGTACACCTTGTGTATAGATTCCTTGTTCTCCTAAGTCAATACTAAATGGTTCCTTCTATTTCGGTGCGAGATAGTCTGAGTTACTGAAGCACTGCTATCCTTACTACTACTACTACTAGTACTACTACTACTACTACTACTACTACTNTAAACTTCGAAAGTGTGCCCTATCACAAGGAATATTTTTGCCTTAAATTCAAAACTGCGAAAGGATGTGGACTATAATTCCATTAGAACAGGTACGTATGGCATTTGAACCTGAACTTATGTTTTAATACCCAACTCATATTATGGAAATGCTGTAAATCCTAAACAAAGTTAGGCAAAAATGAATATATTCTATTGGTAAACACATGAAAATTCACCAGTACGCACCTTCTATATTATTTTTGTTTTATCAATTTGGATTTATTCTCAATATTATTATTCGTATTAAGGCATTGTTGTGATCATTATTTTAGTGTTCTTTATCAGCTTAACACGTTGACTCCGATTCTCCACACAGGTAAAATTATATGCCGACAAATATCTCTACTGTGAATTTAAAAATGAAGGATTTGGTTTCACAAATTTGGTTACTCTGTTAATTTTCTTTCTAATCAGAACTAGCTTATTCGATTGATGAACACAAATTTGAAGAAAACTTGAAAATTTGTATTTATACATGATAGTGCTTTGGTTCCATTAGGTTAGGTTAGATGATTGCGTGTACCATATATGACCCACTTCGGAGGCAAAGTGTTAAATATGTATTTCTGCCCACTTACCACTTGAAATTTTCCACTATACAGGAGCTTTTAGTTTTCAATCATATCTGCACCGTGTGTTCACATCCGCTCTTGCACGACGTCTGGGACCGATAGGCTAAATATGTCCACGGAGGTTTACGAAATTCCCTTTCCTGACTCATTGTACAGCATATAAATTGTCATTAGCTTTATCTGTTAAACAATTTTAGAATGTCTGAACTTTGGCATCGTCTATTTTCGGTATGAAATATTTTTCATTTAATTTTTTTAACATTTGATAGTAAATGGTTATAGCTTCAGGATTCAAAACAGATTTACGCATATTCGGATCAATGCAGCGAGAGAAGATAGACCTCAAGATTAGTCTTAAATGATCTAAGTGAGGTAATTTATTGTATGTTTGGAGGAATGAAATCCCAAAATTTAGTGCCTTGAAAAAGAATGCAATGGTGAGATTTGGTGCATGAGTAATAAGAAAGT
>VOMN01111089.1:0-21785 GCA_014899125.1 Orchestia grillus
TATTCTGACTGGGGATAGTATAATCGTCAGAGATCAGGGAGAGAGAAGGTTTATCCGCAGTAAGAGTGTTAATGTGGTTGGAGCTTAAGAGTCTCTTTTTGAGAGCTTTTTCGACATCATCGCCCTTTGATACATTATATTTATCTGCTTGCTCAGACCTTTCATTCCAGAGTTCGTCAGGCTTTGTCCTCAGGACCGTCCCCGGGAACGATGACAGGGACGTTTGGTGAGAAAGGCCACTTTTCTTTAGCTACTTGTAGTGACGAAGGTCGCAGATGCTGACGATCCTACTTTACTAAAATTTTAACAGGATATTCTGTAACACTGTATTTTTAAATATACCGCGATTTTTTTAAAGTTGTATCTATGCCGAGAATCCTTTTATCTCTAGAAACCCATAACAATGCAAGAATTGGCAACTCATTTGGGTCACATCAGAGCTGTTTAAGGCTCTATGTGATTTTGTCACGCAGTATCTGACAAGGCTATTCTTAGTTTAAGTGTTAAACAGTATGAGCAACGGCCTTGCAATAGAGGCAATGGTCTGTGAAGCTGTAAGCCCTGTTTATGGATGGCAGTGAGGAGTCGCGACTACGGCAAATGGGGGCAGCGCTGAATTTGGCTACACCTCGATAGCTGTACTTCTGTATGGTTTGTGAGTAGTTGGGCGTAAGAAAAGCATCCAATGCGTACATTAGTTATTATCAAAAACAAATTAGCACACGTGGGGGATGCAGTGTGTGCGTCTTTAGAGCATTTTGAGATTTCTGAGATTTCAATCGGAAAATGATGTATCAAACAGCAAAAGATTCGGCATCCCGTGCAACGCGTGATTGTCATCGCACAACTTTCATTTTGGTATCATTTGATAGAAATTTTCATTTTGAGTTGCAGAAATATATTTTTTGAAATTTTAACCAATGATCATGGTAAAAATAAATGTTCATTGTACAATATGTCTTCCGCTTCTGAGCTTCCTCTCGGTTACGTTAGGGCTAGGTGAGGTTAAGTTGGGTTGGGCTAGGTTGGTTAGGATCGATTACGTTAGGGCTAAATTAGGTAAGTTCGGGTTGGGCTAGGCTGGTTAGGGTCGTTTTCGTTAGGGCTAGGTGAGGTTAGGTTGGGTTGTGCTATGTTGGGTTAGGATCGGTTTGTTTCGCAAATTTGTCATGAAGGAATGCTAAATCCCGGTCGGTAGAGCGTGTGAAAAAATGTTCCTAATTTTCGTAGATTTTGTATTATGTATTTGATTGATTCGAATATATTTCCATATACTTTCCTCTAAGCTTTGAAACCTTTCGAAAATTAGTGATGCTGACTTAATGTGAACGCCCTGTACACGATGCTGACTCAAAGTGAGCACCATGTACACGATGCCGACTTAGAATAAATGTTTACCGAAAAAATTTCTGCCCCAATCAATATTTTCGTGAACAATGGCGAAAAAAGAATTACGTCTGCCGAAACAATTCTACTTTAAGGAACAAATAAATTTCCTAATAACACTTCCCCCATTATAGGAATATTTTTTGCCATATGATCCATAATTAAAATCTAATATTCCAACAGTTCTTACAATATCAAACTGTGCTAATACTCTACCTAGTAAATAGGTTGCTATTATTCATGAATTACCTTATCATGTTTTATTTCATTTCTGCACTCAAAATTAGGATGTGAACTTTAGCTGTACTATTCCTACCAAACATAGTTCAATGTAAGAATATTTGGGCTTAGGTGGAATGTTTTGGATAGCAACTTTGGAACCCGACGCAACTCGGTATTAAGACCGCCTTGGCCAACCAGGCCGCCATGGCCACCCAGACTGCCATGGCCACCCAGACCGCCATGGCCACCCAGACCACCATGGCCACCCAGACCGCCATGGCCACCCAGACCGCCATGACCAGAACTTGCTCTCCTGCTGCCACCAGCCTTCCAAGGGCGGCTGGCAGTTAATTTGGGCGCAGGAAGACGAAAATCGGAGACGGCACCTCGAGAACAAAGAATTATTTAAACTTCTAACTTTTTGCTTGAACTGATGAATGGAAAAGAAGGTGATATTTACCGACGAAAATTCCTGCCTAAAACGAATACGTATATTGCTCATGGATTTGCTCGTCTACAACTCGGAAATGAGACGGTATGAATGGAAATAACATCGATTCTAATTTCAACGTTTAATTGAAACGCGTTTTTATTCATCATAGAATTCTCATATTAATACTTCACGTGTCAATGGTTAAAAACTTAATGCTGAAACAAGCAACTGAAAATTGAACAGAACTGCATACCATTTACATCCAATGTAATTTCATTTAATGACTTCTTAGTGAGTGTTCAATGTTTGAAATTATCAAGCTATATCAAATTAATTCAAAGTTTGCTCAAAATTCCATATTTCTCACTGCAAATTATTTGCTCAAAATTTGAATATAAAATAAAAATATCACACATGATAAGTCTAACAATTCCATCTCCACACATGGAAGTCAGCTTGCAACTTTCTGGTCTGCCCGGCAGTAATAGAACTTAGCAACTCAGTTTTCCAACAGTTAGAGAACCTGCATAGATTTTGAGCCATCCATCATCTATGCAGAGCTCACGGGTCCACAGATCTAAAGTGGTTTTGAAGCGGAAGCCGAATGCTTGAAGCTGTAGTCAAAGAAAATGCGTGCCATGAATTTCGACAGCCAACAGAGCTTGCAATAAAATATTGTTATTGGAGAGCCCTAAATCCCACGCCAACCAAAAAGCGATGCTCTGACTGAGTATGGGGAAGAAATATGCTAGTTTTTCAGTCTAGTGGCGTCGAATGTAGCGTTTTATTTTGTTTACTGCGTAGCAGACATCCAAAGGTGAAGAAATATGTGCAATATTTGATTCATTCTTTCGTCTGCTCACTTCACGCTCTATAAGAGTAAATACTCTTGAGGTCATAACAGATCTACTCAGCTGGCAGTACTGCAGTCATCAAAGCAAACCATTATTCGAATATTCTCTGAAAACAAATCAATTGAGTAAAATGTTCAATGTTTGGCTTCACTGTTATTAAAAATGAGTTGGTATCGTAAAAAAATAATCGCAATTGTTTTCTAATAAATTTCTAGCTGTCATAAAAATAACATAAAACTGCCCATATTATAAAAATCTGCCTGAATCGGAAAAGACAAATTTAGAGCTGAGTATGAAAACTTAACGGTCATGCAGAGCAGGATATCAGATAAGTAAATATTTGCTAATTCTTTCAAGCGACCTAATTTACCCAGACAAAAAAGTAGTCACTTATTCATTTTTTGAACTCCTTTCGAGGAAGATAACTGCCGGATGCATCGGGCTGGAACTGTCATCATTTGACATGATAGTTATTCAGGATACGTCACGAGCTTAGATTGGCCAGATAAGTCCCCAGATATGAACTTAATGAAAAATGTCCCACGATATGAATCACAAATGAGGAGCCGCCCCGGCCTGTAGTTGGCTGACTGTAGCGCCTTCCGTTAGGCTACGCATTCATCGAACTGAAGTGTACGCCTGTCCATCCGCACTGCACTCTAAGTAGCTCAACGAATAATGATAATTTGCCTCCGTAGGACTTAAACTATGTACTTATACCGTCGCCTATGAAGAAATGAAATAAAATATAAGTGATCACAGCCTGACCAATTTATTGTTGTGCACGGCACTTCCTCATATTGTATTGCTCTTAAAATATTTCCTTGGAAAGTTCGTGTGGAATAACTGATCAATTTGCCATATGCCTATAGTGCTAAACTTCATCAAATTTGTTCAAGGTATTTTCATGTTCCGCTCACACGAGATGCATGGAAACACACGAGTATGGTAGTTCCTGAAGAACATCTCAGAAATAATTGATTTCTTCGCACTGTAACTGTTCATCAAAACAACTTTTTTGCTTAGTAGTTATTGATCATAAACGAATTAATTTTGAAGGTATGTGCTCCAAGTATTCGAATACAATTTGCAATTCTACTTTAAGTTTTTCCGACCCAGTGGAGACCACCTTGAGCGTTACAAAGTATCATCATACTCATCTGTTTCTTAATTGAAAGGGAATACATATGTTTGTAACCTGAAAATTCCGACGATTGTATCTAATATCAATTAACATTACCATGATATATGTAAGAATTTTAGATCATAGAAGTGAAAGATCTGAGAAACCTGCATTATTTTCCATCTAAAAGTAAATAATTGGTATCCAGTATGTGCTACTTGATCCATTTATAATTACTATACAGGGTGCGGTACATAGTTGAGAAAAAAATTAAGTTACGGAAAAGGAGTAGGGAACCAGAGGTCCAGAATTTCATGATTATTGAACCTATTGTACTGATGAAAACGGACCGAACGCATGACATCAGGCAATAATACCGCCACGATAACAGCCTCTTTGTCCGCAGCCGGTAATTCACGAGGCAGGTCTTTGGAATCTTCGTCATGGCTACAGTAATAGTTACAGCAAAAAAACAAATGGGGTCGTGCGGAAGCTTGTCGAAGGCCCTGTCAACCACAACCCAAGAGTTATAGTACCGAGAGTTGATATCAGGGGATCGGGACGACCGCTTCCGAAGAGGACCAGAGCATTGCTGGCAGTTCCGGATGTTCCGGTTTGCTCAAAAGGCGCTCGGCTCCGGCAGCTCCCTTCTGCCCGATTTTCTCGACAAGCTATTCGCACATGTTGGCATCACGTACAACTTGCAACGAAGAGCCACACGTCGAATGGTGGTGTCGCCAACTTGTAGCTTCATGCAGAGCATCCTTGTAGACTTTAAAGGGTCGTCTTGGAAAGCAGTTTGGACAGAAATAATGAATTTAGGTGTCCTGGTCTTGTCCAAGTGCTGACAATGTTGTTCTCTGCGGGAAATTATTAACACATCACCCCAAACGGCAGCCAATTCTTTACAAACTTTTGAAACAGTTTTCACTGCGACGGGCGACCTCTAGAAAGGCAGCCAATTCAGAATCGGAGTGTTCTACAATCTGGGTCTCTTCCTGGATTAGCCCTGGCTCTACAGTGTCGACCTGTAACAAAGAATAATACGTAAGCTCTACCGGGTCTTTTCAAATATATTCTCAAATACTTACCCACGCATCAGGTTGTCGATCTGAATCCCTTAATCAATCATTTTAATCATATTGGTTTCAAAATTTTATTTTTCGTTACAGTACTATCTAATGACCTAAAGAAAAACAATTATTTTTGTGTTCCGCACATGAATTTTGAATTTACTTGTGTGGTAAGAAGTAGGAATCCCAAATAACATATTGAAACCATTCTCAGCTGGAGGTAAAATTCTATTGATACTATTCTCAGCTNGAGGTGAAATTCTATTGATACTATTCTCAGCTGGAGGTAAAATTTTATTGATACTGTTCTCAGCTGGAGGTGCAATTTCTTTTTCCCAAAACGTTCACGACAGAACGTTTTCCCGCTGAGGCACCATATTCCACCTTGCATGCGAAGCAGTGTTGTTTATTGGCACACTTGTAGCCAGTGTGGAGCTGCACGCTCAGACGAATCTTCATCTGCCCACACTCGTTGCCAAACAATAGGGATCCCAGCTCAGACAGGTGCCAGCTCCGACAAGTGCCTGCTCAGACAGGTGCCTGCTCAGACAGGTGCCTGCTCAGACAGGGGCATGCTCAGACAGGTGCCTGCTCTGACAGGTGCCTGCTCAGACAGGTCCCCGCCCGGACAGGAAGTGTCTAGCCCATTGGCGTGCAAAGACTCCTTACTAATTGTCGTGCAGTTGAGGCAGAGATAAATGCTGCAGTCTTCATTAATAAATTCAGTACCTGATTTTACGATCATTTCCTGACGTTAATCTGAACATACGAGTAAGTTAAGCAAACGTCACTAAACACTAATGCAGGAAAGGATAAGAGTGACACCAGAGAGGAATTGCTAGTTTACTTGCAGAACTAAAAAACAATTTCGCGAATCGATTTAGCGTTTGGTAGAAATAGTTCACACTTTGCACACTTAATGTATTTATGAAAATCACTAGGGTTTTATAGAGTACACTCCATTCATCTTCATTGGAACTTAAAAAAAGAAAAAAACGCAATGATGATCCATGCACTATTCCAACACACTTGCTATGCATTAATGTGATACAAGCATTTACATCCAGTTACTGCTTAAATTTAGGGTTAGCATTCTGTCATTGAATTTTCTTTTCATTTAAAACGCACAGCGTCTCCAGGGATTACAAAGACTCGGACTTTCTAGGTGGCTACGATATAGTGATTTATAAACGTGGAATATTACATAAATACAGAGCTTGACTTTACAAAATAATTTCTTGTACTTGATGTTGAGCACTCGATAAGTGATGCTCGATTGAATCGATGACGCTCATAATAAGCCCACCAAATAAAAAATCAGTCGCATGATACTAATATGGCGTAGGGCCTCTGCGATCTCGAATAATGGAGGCAATTCTGCGCGGCATTGGCTTCTCAAGTGTCATAATGTACATCAGGCCTAATTTAAACCACCCGTGCGTCAACTGATATCAGAGTGAAAAGAAGAAAATTTAATCAATCGAGAAGAGAAAATGGGAAAATAAATACCAATTACGAAGCCCTGATAGGAAAATTGATGGCAATTTTAACACTGCGGGTGTTCGAGTTTAATACAATGTTCATTCATCAGAATTGCTAGCATTACTTGGGCTTAAGTAAAATTCTACATCCGGTCTGACTTGCATTTCGGACTTGGCAGCATGTACAAATTTTCACACTCTTGTTCGTACACGGGCCAAGTTTGTAATAGTTGTCACGCTATGACTCAAGTTACGGAAGTGACGTACGCAAAAAATTGTATCACACTATGTCATTGCACACATGAAAGCACATAAAACGTAATGGGTATTTGCGCTCAAGAATTGGTTGATTGTGATACAACTTGGTTGATTGTGAAAAAAGCGATTAACGTAGTTGTTCTAAAGTGAACCTGGTCTGTCTTTGATGAGATATTTTGTTCCAATTCATCAAGCGGAGTAGAAGAGCAAAACTCTGGATATCATTATTTTCCCACTCTAAATCAGAAAAGCTCTTGCTTGACTGGGTGAGTGCTCCAGTAAATTGATTTCATTGATACTCCTTGGGGATAAATACGATAGTTTCAGTTCTTGCCCTCACTGCGTAGAAGTTTAAGGACGAATTATATATCCGGTCACGTTCCATTTTAATTTAAGAAACATTGGAAGCTCTGGCAAACCTTGCTGACCTCAAACAACTCAGGTGAGTGCGCCGTCTCATCCATGAATGCTGATGCAGTTCTGTCCTCCCGTTTGAGAGGCGAAATACACAGAGCTCAGAAACTGGCCGGTATGAACAGTAATTGCCAAGAGGGTCTTTTCTACCTTGCGGGACTACTGCTTTCTGAGGAAGTTGAAGTGTTACGTTTGTCTTCCACCTTAAATTGCATGATACTTTCGACTGGCTCAAATTCGTAATGATATAATAAATAATAGAAATTTTATTCGATGAAGAGTTCATGACAGCATAATTTTCTTATTGTAAATTAGTAATATTTATTCAATAGTTAAATCTAGTCGAGCGAGTCTTATTCAAACTTCTGAAATAAGGGTCATTCAGAATTGGTTGAGGAGGTATTAATGAGTAAGAGTTTAATGAAATATCGGATTATCGATGCAGGAGAGATTCACAGGTTTATTGAATCAATTTGTTTTATTAATTTGTCGAGTCGATTTACCAATTCAATCCACTGCCCAATTCTTCTGAGGTTTACGTGACAACTTTTTAACACAATTTGCATTTCACGAGAATTAGGCGGCTCACAAGACGTATATGTACTCGCACATTTACGTTTTGGAACTTGTTCATTGGAGTTAAAACAAATTCGATATTGTATCAAAGATGTGAAATTGTAGAATTCTTAAAATTATCATTGTTTTACCTCTTTGCTTGGTCAAAATAACAATTTTGTACAACTGATTCAAGAAATAAAGAAATCTATACGATCAAACTTAATATAGAAAATTTGAAGGGAAGTTAATGTGGATTTTCATGAATATGAATGTTTCTATTGTTTTACATTAGTTCGCTTGCAAGAGGGAGGCTTTGGATACTGATAATTTCTTTTGAAATTTGGCTATTAATAGTGTGGCATTTGTAGATGACTAGTTCTAAGCGTTTGTTTTTTATTTTGCGTTGCACGTTTCCTATAATGATTTGTCTTAAAATCCTTTCGTCTGTGTCGTGAAAAGAAGAGTATTGGTTTCGATAATATATATACATGCTATATAAAGGCACAAATATTTGCATACATACTCGTATACATACACATGTATATACGCCTACTGTTACGCACTTACGCATACATGTGCATGCATTCGCATATATTTTCATATATGGACATATTTACGCATATTGACGTACATATATATACAATACACCATGTTGTTCCGTGTCATTTAGAGATGCCTACAAACATTGACAGATATAATTATATATGTACATGCAAATGAGTAGGTGTGTACATTATGCAAAGAGTTGGTGGATGTAGATATTTAAAGCTAAGAAAAGCGTCGAACGACGGGAGCTACAGCCGAAATGGGGTGTCAGTCGACCGTATGAAATCGGTCACAACACCATGGGGGCCTCGCACACCAAATGGGGCGCTAGTCGACCGTATGAAATCGGTCACAACACCATGGAGGCCTCGCACACCAAATGGGGTGCCAGTCGACCGTATGAAATCGGTCACAACACCAAGGGTGCCTCGCACACCAAATGGGGTGCCAGTCGACCGTATGAAATCGGTCACAACACCATGGGTGCCTCGCACACCAAAAACGGCAGGAACCCCGCTAGTAATAATATTTAGTCTAAAGACGACTATAATTTCCGAATATATTCTATATTGGCGCCTAAAATTACCGGCGATTTCATTTATTATTTACCACTTGGCCCTGACTTCCTTATTGTAGAATACTTCCATATTGTTAGGGACTGTCCGCTGATCAATGAGTGTCATCTGGCAGCGAAACTCTGGTATGTTATGATTTGTAACCATTAATTTTATTTTTAGTTTGCTTACGAATTTTGTTGTTTTATATTTCATCGGAGTGATTAATTACTCATTGTTATTCGAAATATTAGTTTCGATTTACAAAACACTGAAGATGGGTTTTCTATAATCTGAAATGATCGTTTTTAACATTATGTTTGTTGTGATATTGAGCTTTCTCTGTATCCTAAAATGACATACAATGAAAATTTGCTGAAGCTTGTTAGCTTAGTAATTAGCTGAATTACAACGTTGCGTTTGAGTTATTACTCATTAGTTTATAAGTTCGGTACTCGAGTACATCATTACTGCCCTCTCTCCACTCTTCTTGAAGATAACCTGTAACAATGTTGATAATCTGAACGAAAGAACCAGGATGAATACTATGAAGGAGCAATCGGCAATCAAGGTACAAAAGAAAAATGATCCTTGCAAAGTCCTTGAAAGTATTAGTGATTTGGCGAGCCTCACAAATTATTTTAGATTAATAGCCTACTTTGATGACTTCGTGGGCTAAATGTAATGCCTACCTGGTGTCCAAAATTTCAGTATAGGTTAAGCAGAAACTTTCTAGAACGCTAATTTCTACGATCTTAGCGCGAGATGGTTTAAAATTTCTGTGGACTATTTGTTATTTTTCTGTTTTCGAAACTAAAAAATGTTATTCGGTGACTTTTCTTCTTATAAGGCATCAAAAAAATTTCAGATGTAGGTATAGGTTCAAACCTATCATTCTAGCCGTCGTCACAAGCAACAAAGTTCGTACAAATAAAAGAATGAAAGTGCGCAGAAAATTTGGCATCGATCGTTCGCAAAATTGGGCCGCCCTGGACAATTGTCCTCCTCAAAATTGATGGACAGTCTCAGTAACGCTCGTCTAAGCCATAACGGTTCGGGACGTTGGTGAGTCTGGGGTTATTTTTGATGTTATAACTATTCAGTGACAGCAATAAATTTCCTGGCTCCTAAATTTTCACTGCACGTGACTCGTGCGTAAAAAATTGGAGATACGTATCTATCCCTCTCCTCATTGGTAGATTTCAACAATCTAAATATTATATTTAGACATATTTTGTTTGAGTTTCATTACAAACTTTCGTTACAGCCGCAGACGCAGTTAATTAATTTAAGCAGAAAGTTGTGAATAAATTGTAGGAAATAATTCTGCATTATTGCCGATACTGTTGTGGTGGAATCTTATTTGGAAATTCTGGCTCTGAGAGACGAAATTTTGACATCACGGAAGGAGAACCAAACAGCTTCAATCGAAGATTTAAATTCTCCCGATATTTCAGCACGGAGACATAATAGGGTACACAGTTAACATTTTCTGTCACAAGCAGTTATTCCTACCTTCCTGATTTGAAATACTGCCGCGTTTAGCATCAACTAACTGGTTATCAATTATTAAACTATAAAATTTCTCAAAAGCTCGTACAGTATCTAAATGTTTTATCAGCAGGGAAAATGAACACGTCCCTGGCAGCAGAGGGACAGGCCTTTGGCAGAAGAGGGACAGGTCTTTGGCAGAAGAGGGACAGGTCTTTGGCAGAAGAGGGACTGGTCTTTGGCACCAGAGGGACAGGTCCCTGGCAGCAGAGAGACAGGCCTTTGGCAGAAGAGGAACAGGGCTTTGGCAGAAGAGGGACAGGCCTTTGGCAGCAGAGCGACAGGTCCATGGCAGCAGAGGAATAGGTCCCTGGCAGCAGAGGGACAGGTCCGTGGCAGCAGAGGGATAGGTCCCTGGCATCAAAGGGACAGGTCCCTGGCAGAAGAGGGACAGGTCCCTGGCAGCAGAGCGACAGGTCCCTGGCAGCAGAGGAATAGGTCTCTGGCAGCAGAGGGACAGGTCCCTGGCAGCAGAGGGATAGGTCCATGGCATCAAAGGGACAGGTCCCTGGCAGCAGAAGGACAAGTCCCTGGCAGCAGAGGGACAGGTCCCTGGCAGCAGAGAGACAGGTCCCTGGCAGAAGAAGGACAGGTCCCTGGCAGCAGAGGGACAGGTCCCTGGCAGCAAAGGGACAGATCCTTGTCCCAGAGGGACAGATGACGCAAATATGGGGAAACGAGTGATTTTTAAAGCAAATATTTTCTTGCGTCCATTTTCTTAGAAAATACAATTGAAATCGTGTCCTAAGAATCCATGATCAATAAAATAAAATTTCATGATGAACAAACATAAACGAAAAACTGAACAGAGAATTTTTTTAAGCGTACATAATGTTGCATAAATAACTCAATATGGGGCGTATACTGTATTTATGCGTATACAATTTTGTATAAATAATTCAACTTGGGCATGCACAATGGATAAGCGTATACAATGTTGTATAAATAACTCAGATGGGGCTGAAAAATTTCTTGGGAAACAACATAGAACTACTATGTGTGTGATCAATATCCAATATCTAGTTGAACCTTTTCCATTTGCCAACAACTATGAGAGGCTTCTTGAGAATGACATTCGCCATTTCTCATCAAGAAGCATCTTATGTGTCTGTTACTTAATATTTAGTAAATTCCATCTGGAATATGTAATCATTTCTATTTAATAACAGTCTCCAATTCATGAAAGCTGGTCGTTCCCTATTCGAGAGCGTGCTGATTCGGTGGTTTCGGTAAATTTTCGATTTGATTTGGCCAATAGCTGGGTCACGGCAGCACATTGAAACGATGTTTGAATTATTCACCTGCGCCTTAGCGGTAATACTACGAATCGTATATTTGAAAAAACCAAGATAGACTTTTCCCCTAATATGAATAAATTATCTTACGATATTTTGTCCTACTTGAAACGGGTCCGTGTTCCATCGATTACTTCCAGCAGTCCGGTGCCATTAAATAAAAAACAACCCCAAATCATTTTGTTTCATCACCCTTCTTCTCGGTAGCCACAGTATTTATCTCGTCATTGGACGGCCACTTAATACGTCTTACATCATGGTAACTAAGTGCTGGAAATTCATTTCATATAACCACAAATTTTGTCAAGTAAAATTTCTATCATACTTTTTAATAACGAAAATAAAATGAAGGGTATTATTCAATTGCCATCATACCTCAAATAATATAGGGTAAACAAGGATAAAGAATTTAAATTATTTCCTCAACCATAGTGTCTTACTGCAATATCGTGATTTTAATTGTTGCCCAAGAAGTTCGATAGTAATAGTGACTTTGCGAAGATAATATTTCACCAACACGAAACTTGTTTGTAGTTGTTACTCACCCACTGATGGATCATCTTGACAATTTTGGAACATCCGACGACCGCTCCTACATAATGCTGCCAGGTTCATCCGCTGTGGGAAAATTTTCGATTACCCTAACTTCTTTATTTCTTCAAATGGGAGTCTACTGTTTTACTTCAAATGGGAGTCTACAGGGTCTTTCTACATCGTAGACATACTTTTACCACTGAAATTTGCCCCATACGTAAAATTACACAGTTCTTTACGTCACTTGAAAGTTCACGTCCCAAAGGTAATTCACATTCTCCCTTATTCTCCATTTATGTGAATAATTGTTCACATAAATGGAGAATAGGCGGCCGAAAATACTAACTACAGTGCGAAGATAGCCTATTGCAACCTAGATTCGCTTATTGTTTATGCACTGGTTCATGAATAAAAACGTTCAAAGATTCTCGTTCTTGCATATTTTAAAATGAAAAAATGGCATCCTATGAATGAAGTGAAAGAAATAATATACAAACAAATGTATAGCGGGTATTCGAGAATTAACAGTACAAACTTTGACAGTCGATACAAAAACTCAAATGAACAACTTCAGGAATATGCAAAAACTCCAGACATTCTTTGTTTTCGAGGTATCGAAACGAGACGGTTTACTTAGACCGCACTCTTACCATCGGATGATGGGACATTTTGGGTCAGTTCTGCGGCAATTTGACACTTTTAGACTTCTGCCTCTGGGGCCACATGAAAAGTTTTAATTCATGAAGCCCAGCGGAGACAGAAATGGCTCTCGGTAGAAGCATGGTTGACGCAGCAAGACTCATTACTGGGAAACGACCAGAGTTTTATCGAGTCTGGGAATCGCTTATGTGTATGTACCAGATCCGCGATAACGTAGCCGGTGGATATTTTGAACATTTATTGCAATCTCAATTTTGTGATATAGTTCATGTTATCAAATGAGTTTCCATCACCTACGACTCTGGGGAGTGCCTCACGATAATTTATATGGAGTCTACTCAACTTGGCTATTCGATATCTCGAAAACGATGAATGACTTATTTTTACTCATTCATGAAAGAGTCGTTCTTTTGATCTATTTTATTCACTGCCAAGGTTTGTAGCCTTAATTTTCGAATACCCAGTATATTTAAATATATATGCAGGGGTACATGAATGTACAAACATATATCAGCAAATATAAATGATCCAATGATTAAAATATAAGTGCAGGACAATTTATCAAAGCATGTACCAACGTGGACCATTCTTAAGTAATCAACAAAATGGCCTATTTTCATTATTTTGAAATTAGCACTAATTTTACTTGGGTTCGTTATTCATGTTGATAAATGGGAGCACGAAGTCGTGAAACCCTTCTTCAAAGGACTGGACTATGTCTTGTAAGGTGCGAGATCCCTGGCTAAAAATTTGAGACGCTTAGCTGTTTGAGAAATTCTCTGAGCTGTTCAGTTTTATTCGTTTTTTCAGACTTCTCAGTGCAGAGAAACTCATGATTAAGGCAACCTACTGTTTGATATCTTTTCGAGTTCTACAAATAGGATTCGAGATCAAAGTATTTGAACATTTGGATAAATAACAAGGATCTAAACAACATGTAATTTATTCATTATGACCACCTTCGTTACGAATTTTAGGCTTATGTCTAGGTACTAATGAATTAAAAATCGCACAAATGTTTGCATAGGGCTTGGCTGAAATCTTACCTTACTATTTAAACATTTTCTGTTCAAAAACTATAAAAGATGCAAAGTTCTTGAAAATTCGAATAAAAGCAGAGTACTTGGGTTCTTATTCAGAAACAGTTTCATTCAAATATCTTCCACCATTATCAGGGTATAAACGAACTTTTCGACCTGTAATTTTTATCAGACTCCTCGGAATATCCGGTGAAATATTGCGAATTTTTTCGATTGGCTTGTTTTAATTCTTGAAGAATGTTCAGAATATTTAAAAAAAATTGTCTTTCAAGTATTCAATCCCAAAAAATCTGGAGAAGTTACATTCGGTGATCGAGTTGGCCACAGAAGGTCACCAAAACATAAAGTTTCTCACTGTGGATCACTTCGGTCTCCAAGTTCGACTTTCATCAGTAACAGAACTCTAATGCCTGAATTTTGCAGCTGAAGCAACAATACAATGTTTGGATGAACTCTGGTTAAATCTTCTCTTGAAACTCCTCTATAGTTCAACTAATGATCGTTTTGACAGTGCATTTAGCTATTTTTAGGAGTTACTAAAGAATGTTCCTGTTTTGAAATGAAAGTCTTATTGGAGTCAGCCTGTATCAAAAACTTACAGTATTCCCTGTCAATCGCAATTTGTTATTACTTTGAATACTTCAGAGTTTTTGAAAAATAAATATATGAAATTGGATAGTGACTTTTGGGCCACCCAATGCAAGTACCACCTCTTACTCTCAATTAATTAAGCTTATGTAGCTTGAATATGATCGCTCGTACATCAAACGGATTTTAGACGTTCTAAATGCCAGAGAAAATAATACATGGACAATCACGTATCCTGCCTATATACCTTATAAGAATTTTGCGTACTTCACTTGCGTGTATATGCCCCAAACTCGAAAGAAATAGCCCTCTCATGACTGCACATTGATACGAGGTACATATGTATAGTTCATTCAGAGGGCTTAGAACTGCTTACGTGATGTGCGCCACTGGAATACCTAAAATAGCGAAGTTCTAAAACTTTTTATATGTGTGGATATTTTGCATGGTGTTTCTTTTGAAGAGTAAGTGTACATAAAAATTTATTTATGATAACGCTTAGGAATGAAAAATATACCCATGCTTTCTATGATAAGCGTAGATAAGATAATTTACTTCTTGCACGTGCAGTAGCGGTATCCCGAGGAATGATTACAACTTCATGCCGGATAACCAATTATTACTTTCAAATTTAATAACACATCTTTGAGTGAAAATGGCATTTACCGTCGTTAAATTACGTTATCACTCTAATTGACTTGAAACACTTGAAAAACAGGTCAAAAATCATTAACTTTAAACTTCATACATACTCGTACTTACTTCGGCCTTCTTTGGCACGATGATTTCCCGACACCGGCTCTCGTAGTTACCGAACTGATACGTGCATACCAGGTGTCGCTTTTGGCAGGACGGAAGGACAGCCATGCAGAATCGTTTCTCAATTTTGCGTAACTTTATTATCAAGTATAAGGAATAAGTATTTTCTCGAACTAGATTTATTGTACGAAATATATCTCTGTTACATTTCTTTGGAACTTTAAGCTCTGAAGCTGAGCCGGCCGAACCTCTATACCCAAAACCTCGTATTGCGGGCAGACAAAACGTTCTATGAATCTATGACTTCATTATCCAGTATCGTCTAATGCGGGCTCGGAATGAATCTCATTATGAAGCAGTTATGCCCAGTAATCAAATTTTCTGACGAAATGAATCTGAATTGTAACTAGAAATGCAATTCTACAAGTTGTCGAGTACGTAATAACTTAAGGGTGATATCGGTAAGAAGATGATGATAAAGATATGACGATCATTTTTACAGCAGCGAAGTTCCTGTGTTGGAAAACAATTAAATGAAAATAGATTTCCCGACAATCGATGCAGGTAGACTGCTCTACCTATAATTACCCACAATAACACTTCATTTTCACTTTATAGTCGATACACTATCATGCTAGCATGTAATAATTACAGAAGTAACCAGAACATCTAACTTCTGCGCCTGATCTGTGGTCGAGTTCATCTACCTTGATTGCCTCGCAAAGCGAACTCTAGAAAATTCGATCAAGAACGTAAAGTTCAGTAACCATTTAAGGGCCGCTGTTTTCAATTAGTCTTGGAGTCTTGCTGGCTAATTTTAAACGGCTGTAAATATGCACACAAACGCAAAATATGAACGTGTGTTTACACAAATTTTTCGTCTATTCAAAAAGAAGTTCTTCCTTTTCATATCCTTGAATGTCTATTAAGACCGATATTGGCGTTGGTGAAGAAATTGTTGACGTTCACGTAAGTTTCCATCCAACTCACGTTCTAACTCAATAGAGGCTGAGAAAATTAGAGAGCCAACATTGCGTCGCACGCACTATCCAAAGTACGCGTCAATAAACAACAGCGAATAAAACTATCAGTACAGCAACCTTAAACACAGGATATTCGAGATGTCTAATAACTATGTCTTCCGGATAAAATGTTTTAACGACAAAACAAGGAAAAAAATTACGTTTGGTAGAACGATTTCAAGTATTATTTCATAAAATAATGCCCAAATTTACCTCTCTTTTAAACAAAGCAGCAAAATATGTTCAGAAGATTTAACAAAAGTAAAAACAAAGGTGAACTGCTGAATCTACAGCAGTTTACAGGAGATCTTCTATTCATACGGTAAGTCCGTACTGAGAGAACACACAGAAAATCGAATCACCGCACAGTTAAATATAATTTAGTTCTTAAGTTTGCATAGATTTTAAGATATTGAATAACTGCTATCCATAATTGATCATACACTTATATTTAACGTCGTTGCCAATACATCTGAAGAGTGTAAATATGCTTGCTAAAAATCATTTAATACGGTGTAAAATAAAGAAGAAGCATAATTGTAATAAAAAAAACTGTATGTTTGCATGTTCATTTATATATTTACTTGTTTATTTATTTATATTCGTAGCTGAATTATTACTTGGAATTACTTCAATTCAGTCAAAAACACTGCAATGAGTAATATTTTAATTGATATTATTCGCTATTTTTCTAATTATCATTATTCGTGCTTTATCCATGGAACGGCTGTGACAATTGACCTGAAATGGACATTTTCTAAGCACTTTTTTCGTATCTTCTAAAACTTAAGTTTACAACAGTGCATTGTACTCATAAAGAATTGAAATACCCTTGGAAAAAAGACTGAGATTAACCCAGGAACGAATGCAAAGGCAAAGGTGGACTTGAACTCGAGAGGAGGTCCATATGAGGTGGGCAGCAGCCAGTCAGCGACACGACACAGCGTCACAGGACCGTGTGGTGCCCTGCTTGGTTCGTCTCTCCCTCCCCGTTATCAGTATTTTATAAGAGAATACTAATGTAAGCCAAGGTGAAAAGCGGCTGTGTCGCACACTGTGTTCAAAAAATTTGATGATTCTAGTGAGAAAAGTGACGGATTTACGATGTTTTGAAGAGACGTACGAGATACGCGGTCCCCTAATCTAAGATCAATCTCCGCGCATTCTACACCGAGTACCCTGCTGTGTTCCTAGGTGCCCTGAAGCTAAACTGCAGTTAGAAAGTGTCATTTGAAATAATTAGTTGACTTCTGCGGTTAATTATCAATCAAATAAAAAACTTCTTTTCAAAGCTCGCATGGAAAATAAAAGTTTAGGACCTTAAAAGTGCTAAGGTTCGTTCAGTTTTTGTCTGACAGTAATGACCCTAGGGAGGTACTGTTAGACTACCTCAGCTATAGCTAGACCTCAGGGATTTCTACCTTTCAAGGCCACTTTGCTATCATCCGTTTTTATTTCTTCTTCGCTCCAGCTTCCTTTTAACTTATTGTTTCTATGCACAAGGGATCTTTCGTGGGAACGTAAATTGTACATACATTCCCGTTCTCCTAAGTTCATACTAAATGGTCCCTACTCTTTCGGTGCGAGGTAGTCGGAGCTAATGATGCTTAAATCCTTACTACTGCTACTACCAACAATAATGAAGCGTACTGCACTCGATCCGGAATTTCAATGCCAAAGAACTAGACAGAAGGTTTTCTTATCATTGGAAAATTAGGAGTCGTACATAAAAATAATACATATATTAATATATTGATGTACTTTTTCAGAAATTTCTAAAAACATGAGTTTTTTATCTTTCAAAATAGTATTGAGTCGCGCGAGGCACGACTCCATTGTAGACGCCGAACGGACACATCCCTTGTGAGGAATGACTACCAATTTATGAACGCATCATCGTTTTCGCATAACCATGGGCTACGATGCAGGAGCTTCTCCCCTATAAAGCGTAAAAAATTTCTCTCTGGGAATCAGAAATTGAAAGAAAATAACTTGGTATCAAGTTTTTTAAAGCATGCCTATCATTGTATTGCGTAGGATATGTACTTTGGAATGACAACAAGTCAAAAGATATCTGAACTATTGAGGCTTTAAGCTTCAGCACTCAAACTATTTTTACTGACGTTGTTCAGTGCACTATCGTTCGGGTACTGATTTCTAATTTGTGTACGAGATCATTATGAGCCATATATTGTCAAATTTGTTAGTTTACGTTCACATTGTATGTATCACGTCGTTGTCAGACTAAATTATACAGTGTAAATTGTCACTCGGCAGGAAGTAACAGGATTGTGAGATGGCTTTTTTTCGTTAGACTTTTTCCCTAAGTAGACAGTGAGCTTGAAGCAGAACTTGGAATCAGCTAAAAGTCATTGATAGTTCCTTGAACTCCGGAGCACTACTTCCATCTTTTTAAATTTCAAACCCTAAGCTCTGTATATTTGAAATGTTTAAATCACTAACGAATATTGAGTTACCGCACATGAAATGTCGCATTTGAAAATGAAAGAAAACAAGTGTCGTATAGGGATCATTTTGATTGAAATATGATCCTTCCTTCTCTATCACCTTTGTCTAACGTTTTTATGAAGCATTCATTCCATTTTCAAAGAACTTGACATCTCTTTCTCGTATAAACTGTTCAAATGCTTCAACTCTACTTTCCTCATTTAAGAGTATTTTATCACGAATAAAGATTTCGAACTACTTGAATACATGATTATCTGTGAGAGAGATATGAGGAGAATCGGAAGGGTGTGGCCTAATTTCACAATTGGGACTTTACTGCTTCTCGACCGTAGCGCTAGAAGTGTGGGGTCATGCACGATCGAGAAGCAAAATTAGTCCATCTCCATTCAGCAGTCTTGGATGCCTCTTCTTCAATTTTTGTGGCTGCGATCAATGTCTTGATAATGAAATGCTCCTGCTGCCGTAACGACTTGTTACAAAAATGAAACATCAATAATTCCCTTTAAAGATTATTATCAAACAGAAACCTTTAACTTTTCGGGTGCAGTGGTGGACTCGGACAGCGTTTAGGCGACTTTTCTGCATCTCACCACTGCCCAGTTTTTTTGCTGTTTTCGACGAGTATCCATTTCTCATCTCATGTAATGACTCATTCAAAAATGGATCTCTTTCGAAATAGTGAAATAGAACTAATATGTCATAAGTAAATATATAGATATTTATTGTATTGTATGTATAGTTTGATGTTAAAATTTTGAAGAAAATAAGTCAAATAAAACTTTAATGATATCTCGTTAGAGAGTTGCAAGCAATACGCTTTCAATGTTCTTCCGTCAGCAAGAAGTGTGACGACGAACGCACTGCTAGAGCTACGGAGCTACCATGTGTCTGAGGAATGAATCGTGTTCGTAATTCTGATTGACTTATTTCCAATGTTTTGTTTTGTTATCACCTGACGAATAGTGAAAATGTGTTTCATAAACTTTCATTATTATTCCGTGTTATTCTGTCAGCGGAGCAGGCCTTTGATGCTATTTATTTTACAAGCTCCCTCTGGCTGGATTTATGTAGCATTTTAACTACAAATACTTTTGGAACTCATGAACATTCGACTCATTTCAGTGGCTTAGGCCATTAGCATTATTGGATTTCAAAAGTAGGTCGTAGGATGTTTGTAGTTTATTCCGCATATAACAGTTCTGTTAGGCATCTTTTCCTGAATATTTGTGGTAGAGTCTCAAGAGTGTTCAGTCTGTACACTCTGAGTCTTTTAAGGTAAATAAATTTAGTAAATAAACTTAATTCTGAACATAATCTGTAGCAAAGTGGGTAAAGAAATAGTTTTTAGGTTGTATTTTGGAATTTTATGATGGTTTAAAGTGTAACTTCGAACTTAATCTGTTGTGAGTTAGTTAAAAAAATTGAATTTGTTATATACTGAAAAAAGTCAGGCTGAGACAGATTAACAGCCAGGCTGTAGCGCGATCTGCAACCAATTCTGTGTAGCTAGTTGGTATTTTTTCTAGAAGTTGATGAAGTATTTCAGTCTTTCGACCAGTTTGGGCAAATGTGAGTGTGTAACCATCGAGTGCATGGAAATTCACTGTTTGTTTAGTAGGTTAACATAATTTTTTTTTTTCAAAAAATTGCACCCAAGTTCAGATAAGTAGTGTTTGAAATACGGTAACTTATATTGTTGCCAGTATATCAACTTCAGTTTTACCATTGTTTTATGAAGTACAAATACGCCTCCACCAAGCTGAATCTAACTCATCCTACTGTTAACCTCACTGTATGCTTGAACTCACCTAAAGACTTTTTTGTTTAGCGTCATTCCAGTCTATATTAACAGCCCATTGTTGCTCGGTTGGTTGGTCCGTCCGTCTCCCTGTCACGCTCCTGCCGATTTAAGTGGGAGAAAATTCCCGGGTGTGTATTCCTAATCAGCGAGGCTGTCAGAGAAGGCAGTCCGTATCAGTGATACTGAAAATAATAATATTTATGTCAGATTTACCGTAAATAAGATGGCATCGTAAGAAATTAACATCATTTGTCCCGTGGCGGAGCGTGTCTATGTACTATGTTGGGGCAATAGTTACGCTACATCACCCAACTACACATAGTGTCCACTTCATTGTACGGCTTTCATTTTGATGACATTGGATCGGATTTTTTATGAGTGGTGACAACCTATTTCTGAAAGGCTTAGAAGCATAAAAAGTTACGTTAAAAGATATTCGAACTGTTTCCTATACAACAGAACTTAAAGGTGCAAACTCTACGCAAATTAGGTCCATATTTTCACAAGTTCTGTCAAGCGTTTTTTAGAAGCTTAGGGTATAGCCTCACGATATTTTTTTAAATTTTTATTATTTATCTCCAATCATTATAAATCATGATATGTAGTTGACATTGATATGTTGAACATGAAAGTAGCATTGGTTGTCTATTTCCGCTGATTTTGTATATCTTACAATGTTTATATTGTTCAGAATTTTATCTTGTTTCACCTCTAAATACCTCTTCTTCATTGGCAAAAAGAGACAACCATTTGCGAATTGGGTTCTCTATTAATTACTGAGCATTTACTGTGAAATTGATTGAATTTGAAAGTATTAAATTCCATTCAAATTTTTCATTAACCACGTTACAAAATGTAAAATTGATGAAACTGACTCAACCTAACGTAACCCTAATGTAGACCAACGTAACCCCAACGTATCACCAATATAACCTCAGCATAACCCCAACATAGCCCTAACCTAACCCCAACATGACCCAACGTAATCCCAGTGTAACACCAATATTGCAGCAACATAACCCCAACATAGCCAAGATATAACCCCAACATAACCCCAACGTAACCCCAACGTAGCCCCAATGTAACCCTGGCGGCACCCCAACGTAACCCCAACGTCACCCCAACGTCACCCCGTCACCACAACGTCACTCCGTCACCCCAACG
>VOMN01111091.1:0-19342 GCA_014899125.1 Orchestia grillus
AAACGCATATTCTGGGACAGCGGTCTTAGCTGACATGTACAAGTTCTGCTCAAGAATACAGAGCAAGCATATTAGGACGAGTGAATAGCTGAAGATTGATAATTTATTCTGACACATGAACTGTTTCATGCATTACATGCACAATATTTTTGGTATTTGAGGTGAGTCCGGAAAATTCTCGAGGTGAGACAATGTAACTGATATCATAACACAAACCAAAAATTGAACAGAGACAAAGGTGTCCCTGCAGTAATAAGTCAAGAATCTCTTCCATCACTGAGCACATTACCTACTTAGGCAATCATCAACACGGACCTGAGACGTGAGTGCAGCAGGGAGAGGTCCGCAGCTGCAGACTCGCTACCTCGGCACTCCACTGCCCGCACAGCAACCAAGGTAGCACAAACAAGGGTGGTTATTTCCAAATCAGGGTTTATCACTTATTTCATTCATAAAAATGCATCAAAATTTACAAACATCTTTTGTAGGCATTGGTTGAATAATATTCCTTATTTATTCTCCAATACCAAGTAGTAGAATTTCCATAATGTAGTTACATATTATGCATAGTATCAACTACATATCAACTACATACTACACGGCAAGTGTATTAGCTAACGAAATATTAAAAGGACTGCAATTTTAACCACTCAGCACAAGTCCTAAACCCCATTTAACGTCACTCTCATAGAATTGAAAACAAAATAACTTCATTTATCAGAGTAACCCATGTCAGGCCTAGATAAGGTTCTACAGAGCCTGACGGACCCCACACAGAACAACAGCTCCTGTCATCTACACTTATATTATACCCTGAGCTGCAGCACACTAGATAATCACTGGTCTATCAGATTTATAATTTATCCAAAATGCCTTGTCAAGAATCCTTCTAATTTGTTCTGTCTGATACTAAAACCCCACTGAACAAAGCATACATTTTTTCAGAACTCGAATGTCCCAGGCGAATGAAGTAATAACGGTTATTTTGAGAAGTAAAAACTTAACACCATGAAAATGTACCGAGATAACTAGTATGTTTATTTCAAGGCAACCCACTAACACATTAATTGAACATCCCAAAAGTGCCTTCAGGGTTAGTGGGCAGTTTTTCAGACACAATACTGCACAGCATTGTACATGAGAGGTGCTCAATACACCCCCACCACAATGTTATTTAAGCAAGGTTATGGATACAAACAAGTTTCTAGTCATAGTTATGATTAAAGATATGTGCAATGCCACCGATGATTTATTTCCCATAGTTATCCATGCTTTAGTTCAGATTATTGATACCACAACTTGAATTATGGTTGAAGAACTGGTAGAGCTTTGAGTGAAAATTTTGGCTGTAGTTACTGCTGAAGTTAATACCTATGTTAAGATTAAGATATATTAAAATTTAAATCTCAGAATACATACAAATTTAGTAACAACACAAGTGAAATTGAAAGTCATAAATGTCGTGTTCAGTGCTGAAACTAGATCAGTGTGATAGTTGCAGTCGAAGATAAAGATCCAATATGTGATTAAAATAATAGTCAATGTTAAGGTCAGGTTGATAATATGTTTGGTAACTATGGGTTGAGATCATGCTTGATAATATGTTTGGTAACTCTGGGTTGGGGTCACTGGGGAAAGCAAAGGCGACATTACAATAGATTGAAAATCAAATTCACATCAAAAATTGGATTATGGACGGGATAATTTGTAAGATTATTTTATTGTAGATGGATCAATGGATTAGATTATATATAGGATTATCCATGGGAATTTGACTGATATAATGAATGGGATTATAGATGGGATTATGGATGGGAGAATGGATTAGATAATGGATTAGATAATGGATTGGATAATGGATTGGATAATGGATTGGATAATCGATTGGATAATCGATTGGATAATGGATTGGATAATGGATTGGATAATGGATGGGATAATGGATGGGATAATNGGATGGGATTAAGGATGGGATTAAGGATGGGATTAAGGATGGGATTATGGATGGGGGTATGGATGGGATTATGGATGGGATTATGGATGGGATTATGGATGGGAGTATGGATGGGATTATGGATGGGAGTATGGATAGGAGTATGGATGGGAGTATGGATGGGAGTATGGATGGGAGTATGGATGGGAGTATGGATGGGATTATGGATGGGAGTATGGATGGGATTATTGACGGGATGATGGATGGGATGATGGATGAGAATTTTGATGGGAATATAAATATGAATATGGATAGAATTATGGATGGAACTATGGATAGGAAAATAGATGGGTTTATGGATGGGCTAACGCATTAGAGTTTATGCAGTAACAGAGGTCAAGCTTCATAATGGTTAAAGCTGACATTACAATTAAGGTATGTAGATACAAAGTTTAGCTCAAAAATTTGACACTCCTGTACCAAATTTTGTTCACACTAACATTGTTCTTTACTTATATTTATAAAGTATACCAACTAACCAAAAAACCTTCAGTCAACCACTTCCTCCATGAATGCAAATCAATTTATGGTAACGTGGGCAGTTTTTGTTGAAGTATTACATTTGATGCATAACCTGCGGAACATATTACACAAACAAAGAACTTGTTTTGGAATCTTAAAGAGGCTACATATTAAACAACAGTTTTGCGAGACTGCCCAGTACAAGGAGGCCTCATCATGCCATGGCACACCTCCCTCTAACAAGCACTCAAGCATCAGGCACTCAAGACTCAGGCACTCAGGCACTCAAGACTCAGGCACTCAAGACTCAGGCACTCAGGACTCAGGCACTCAGGACTCAGGCACTCAGGACTCAGGCACTCAGGACTCGGGCACTCAGGACTCGGGCACTCAGGACTCGGGCACTCAGGACTCGGGCACTCAGGACTCGGGCACTCAGGACTCGGGCACTCAGGACTCAGGGACTGCTGGCTTACCTCCGGCAGACACAGGCTCCCTCTCTGGAGCCACCACTCGTATTCTCAAGTTGTTCTCAAACGAAGAGTCATCACCTGGGAACATTTTATAGAATACCTTCACAAATTCAAATGATAAGGTTGAAGCCGAAAAATGTAGTTTCTAAATTTTTTTTGTAATTTCAGAATTCTAGAAGCATTTAAGCAAGTTATTCAGTAATTAATAATTTCAATAAGAACGAGCATAAGAGCTTTTATTCAGTCAGAAGTAAAAGAAAAGCACTAATAGTTTTACAATAATAGCTAAAAAGAAGAGAAAACAAGAGATGAATTACTGTGTAATGTTTAGCATTAAAAATTCAGAAAACAGATAATGTACTCAGTAAAAAAAAGGAAATTTATTACATGGTAATAGAGTAACAGGTATTATTCAAGGAAAGATAGGAATGTAATCATTCAAGATAAGATAGGAATAGAAACATTTTGTCGTGAGCAGCAAAACTAAATGCTCAAATGAAGTTAACATTAGACAAGCCAGCATTACACACAGACGCTAGCAGTCTCAAGATCCAAGCAACAGCTTAGAGTTTTCTGTGGTATTAAGGGCTGAGGCCGGCTGTCAATTGTAAAAGAGAAAAATGGGCTCACATAACTAAGGCTCAGCATTAAACTTTTGTATGCTAGAAAGAAGTTTTCACTTTTTTGAAGAAACCCATGAAATCTTTGAGAAAAAGGTGACAGAATATATTGTATGAGGCATTCGAAATAGTGAGAAGTAGGAGGAGCACTGAAAGCATAGTGGGGGTAGCTCAGCCACTTGACTGGTTTTAAAAAGACTTATTTAACATAAGGAAGTGCAAAAACACTTTCTACTTGAGTTTTCGAAGGCAGTAAAGGTGGAATCTCTTCAGTGTGGGCATGGGATTAGTCAAGAGAAGCCTAGTTGGTTTTAGTACGAAAAAGAGTTTAAACAGAAATATATAGGCAGAGAGTAACCTAACCCTAGTATGTTGTACAGGACTTGTGTGAAATTATAATACCAAAAAAGTAAGAACGAGTGATCATATTCTAACTTTAGTGTGAATGAAAACACCTACAAAAATAATTAAAGTCAAGAAAACCATACTTTCGTTATTTGATTGGATGCGAGTTATGAACCGCGTTTCACAAAAGTTCAATTAAAAAAAAATCAGCAAATTTTCTACAATATTGATGTGACCTTCAATGCAAAGAAAATTCCTACTAAGGGTATTTTTCCTATGAATTTTCAAGAAATACATCAATTAATGTATCATTTTATTTTCTAATGAGTCATGCTTGTTGTAAATTGCTGGAAATGTCCTCTGTAAGCTTATAAAGCACTACATATTCCTTGCAACGGTATGTAGTGTATTTGAGGAAAAAAAGGAAAAAATACAAGTAAAATACATGATAGCAAAATGTATCACTACACAACTTGTACTGTATGTAGTCACAGCAGAGACTACATTACTTGTTAACAAAAGTTCTATGCTTGGATGTCCCATCAAATGGTCTTTTGTCCATAAAATCTGATAATTTACTAATCTGAGTAGCTGTTTTGGACCCAGCCAGCAACACTTTTGATCTTCTCCCAAGAAGTCTGTTTTGAAGTATACTGAGCACCTTCCTCAACCCCCATTAGTTTCGAAAAAGACCAAAGTTGTTCTATGGAGTTTAGGTTGGGTGAAGCAAGAGGCCAAGTCATGAGATGTTCTCCTTTGATGGTCAGAATATTTAGGAATGAAATAGTAGAAGTATCATACATATATAGCAGTTAAAGTCTGCATCTAATCATGGTGACATATGTTCATCCAGAAACCATTTGTAGGATTTGTCGGTGGTCTCCACACCTTCTGGCATTCGAAATTGTCTTGGGTCATTACCAATGATCCCTGCCCAAAACCCCGCCCCACCACCACCGTGTTGATGCCGAAAGTGACAGGCCAAGAGGCTCCATAAAGTATCCATGCTTTGGACAATCCATCAGAACCATCCAATGTAGTAAAAGTCTCACCAGTGAAGAGGACATTGCGCAACAAAGGTTTGTTTTCACATATTTTGTGGCCCAGTTGATGTGTTCTTTCTTGAGAGATGTATTTAGGATAAGTCTGGCAATCAGATTCACATTCTTCACCACCTTTTTGAGAACCTCCAATGGGTGTTTCTGGATACAGGTCCAAGCTCAGTACCTTCTAATACTGTAGCAATGGTCGCTCCAAGATGGCTCTTTACTTGCCCATGTAATTTTTGGATGTCCTTCTGGTTCATGCTTCTACACTTTCCTTTGTCTTTCTTATCTTTGGGGATGGGGTTCTTCACACACAACTTTAATGTTTTTGAGTTCCTTCCCATTTCTCAGGCAATATCCACTACAGGGACACCATTTGCACAATATGCGCCTTCTCCTTACCAGTCAAACGTTGTTCCCTTGGCATATTCTCACACCTACAATAAAGTGTGCCGCATTAGAAAAAAAAGAGGCATTCCAAATTAATTCATATACCTTTGTATCATATGTAGTGTATCAATTGCCTTGAAAATTCATGGGCATATTACCCATAATAATGCACTGAAGGTCACTTCAATACTGAATATTATATTGAAAATACTTTGTAAAATTAAATTTTCAATAAAGAGTGACAGTGCTAAGAAAGAAAAGAGAAATTGAGTGTCTATATGGAAAATCGTAAGAAATTAACATTTCAAAAGAAAATTGAAATAACTTAAATTTGAAATAAGTATTTTCACATCAAGGCTTTTTTTGAAGAGGTTATATATCTCCGCATCAGCCTTTCAGGCAAATTAATGGTATTGTCAATTTACAGTACAACATTGGTGAGGAAAGGAATCACTGCTGCTCTTAAAGAAGATTAGATGTGATATGAATTAGCTCTCAATTTTGAGATAAATAAATTTTTACATTTAAGAAAATGTTGAAACGAGCTGAAATTAACATAAGATACAGTACGAGAAGCTAGAACTGGCGGAATTAAAACCTACTTTTTTCATTATGTTCGACCGGTGGTCAGTCATAGTGAAATATTCTGACATCCCTAATAGGCATATTGTAATTACCCAGCAAAACTCAAAATGCAAAAGATGCAACAACTGCAGTGGTCGGGAAATGAAGGCGGCGCGATGAACTGTGTCAATACTATGTAATAGTGAACTTAATTACGTGCTTAACTCTGCCATTCAAAGAGCCACAATCCTCACCTAGAACTAAGCGTTGGTAGTGTCCAATTTGCTATGCCTTAGGATCAATATTATTCGTGTGGTATCCCCATAACTCAGCATGATCATAGGATTAAGAATTATAGATAATACTGGTGCTTTACTTCAATAAATGCAGGTGTGCGGTATAATCTGAGTTGATAACCAGCTGGAATACCAGTCATAGGCACAAAACTACGTGGAAACGGCATTGATGCGACGTTTAAACCCTTTTGGTTTGTGGTCTTGTAGCTTTCAGGAGAAATTACAAATGGGAAATAATTTTGATGGTGAGTGTATATTTGATGGCTCTGTGAATTCAAAGTTGGCAGGGGTTCATTTATATTCTCATAAACCTGAACAATCAAATAGACTTCTCGAGAGGACGCAGAGCTCGACAAAAAGCGGAAATTCTTTGTGGGCAGGAGAGTACAAGTTCTACAACACTTGTAGGTAAAAAAAGAATTTTGACTTTGCGGTTGCGATTGTGTTGTGCACGAGGTCCATTGATCGATCTCATTTTCTGTGTGGAAAGAAATACCAAAGTCTTGTGTGCAGGCTAAGGTATCAATGGGCGATATTCGTGCATTGGTTAAATGATTGATAAATAGTTTTGTCATTTGAGTAATTACGCATGTATTCCCATGTAGCCGTGTCCTAAGTCAACACCACAAGGTAAAACTGGAATACTATTCTAACAAACAGCACCCTCTGACCAAGATTACAAATGAAACATCAGCACATACCATACCAAATAAAATGTACACTATCTCTTACAAAATATCCACTAATGACACATAGATTTAGTTCAACGCTGTATGACCTCACTGCTGTGAATAACTTTTGCCCTAACTTCACATTTGCTGATCGTTGAAGTGATCCCCATTGACACTCGCAACTTGTAAACAATACCTCTACTCAACACTCAAGAGTGGCCTCATTGGGCTGGCATTCATACAAATGCCTGTCAAAATAAATTTGGTTTAGGAGACAACCGTTTCTCATAGTACAGCATTCCTATTTAAGTAGCTCCAACTACACTTGTAGCTGAAATTGATGCATTTTAAACCCTTACACTTTAGTGGGACTTTGAACCACACATTAGTTTAATTTTTGCATTACTTCAACAGGCCTTAATTCACCTTTCAATATCTGGTAACGAGCTAGACGCTTAAAATCCCCGTCGCAGTTTACCGGTTCATATTTCGTTTTCACTCTAAAAAACAAAGAATGATTAAAAAAGGTTCATTTACTGTAGGAAGCTGGTTAATGTGTACAAGGTTAATGAAAGAAATAGTCAAAGAAGCACAACACCAGCAGCTATACACATATAAAATATGGTGGTAACTTGACATTTATGATATTAAAAATAGCATTACAAATTAAAGCAGTCATACAAAAGCCCTGCAATAGCCCCTAAAACTCACCAGTGTGGTGCACCAGATGTGTCTCAGGAGCCCTGCATGCCTCCACTGCACACAGGCACAGCATCTCTGACAGGCTGGCAGCCAAGTAGCCATCCACTGCTGCTGCGCTTACCTCAAGTGATAAAGAGTAAGGATAATTCTTCAACTGAAGTTCATTACACCAACAAGCTAAACCCTAGATTATAGAAGCAAGCTATTTACATGCTCTGAAACAGAACACTGTGTATTACCTTGGCATACAGCAGTATGTAAAGTAAACAGTTAGATTTTAGAGGAAAAATTATATCATTTTCCATGAAGCAATCCAAGTATAACTCAAAGTTCATGTTATTCTTTTGTTTCTTCACTAATTTATCAAGAAAGAACATACATAAGATATTTCTCAAACAAATTATCTTCAACAGAACCATTCACTCAAACAGTAATCACTCAAACTGCTCAAATTATTTGGTCTATCCTGTTCTGTTGTTTGTGATAATATTGTTGTAAGGAGTTCCAAAATCAATACAAGGTAGTGTGGAGCCCACACTTTACACGGAGCAATTATTTTTATGACAGAAGACATCCTTTGCAGCATAGATATGCTTTATGTAAGCATATTTACAAGCTCCAAAATCACTATCTAATTTAGGCTCATGAGTGCTAACCAGGAGCCCAACATAGTAACCAGCAACAACAATATATATAAATTGGGCTCAAAAGTGCTAACCAGGAGCCCAACATAGTAACCAGCAACAACAATATATGTAAATTGGGCTCAAGAGTGCTAACCAGGAGCCCAACATAGTAACCAGCAACAACAATATATATAATTTGGGCTCATGAGTGCTAACCAGGAGCCTAACACAGTAACCAGCAACAACAATATAATGAAAGAACACTCACTGCAAGTTGTCTGAGTCATTAATTTGCCCATATCAATGATCAAGAATTATATGATTAGGCTTACTGCACAAACCAGATCTTTTCGGGTTATAAAGTTATTGATGCCTTTGATCTCTCTTAAAAGGTACTTTTGACAGACATACATGAAATACTATGAAGCAATTCACATGTGATATGTTTTTCAGACTAGTAAACTAACCAATATGGGACTATGTAAGAGTTTTTTTAATTGTCATCCCTTTTGCTTTCAAATTCACGGTACTCAAATTTCAATAGGTAGAGCCTATAATGGATGTTCCAATTTTTATACATTGCATGACAAACTTGAATTCCTAAAATCCTATTTTAGCGTAATATTTTTCCAATGAGATTGACTGTAACCCATATTTGGAATTTTTTGAATGACAAATATTATAGAACCTCTACTTTTACAATAGTGCCACAAACAATTTTTTATTTGTGTTACCTTTTTTGACTCTCAGTCTGAAAAGTACAAAAAAAATTTAGTTGCCCTTCTATCCGAATATGTCTCTCAAATAAATTTCAAAGTAATTTTAGTGTGTTCCAATTTTTTATTTCAAAGACAAACTTTCTAAAAGAATGCTTATGTCCAAAATGTATAAACAGTGTTGTGCATGATGGGCATCAGAATTTGTGGGCCCTACTACTAGAGCTCTTGGTGTTCGTGAGGCAGAGCTGCTGGAAGGAGTTTTTGCACTAACCCTCTTCTCCCAACTCTTCCCTATGCTGCTATGCCTACTCATACTGAGAAGCAAGATCTTATTTGCTTGGAAGATTTTACTCAACTGTTTTCACATCTGGTACTGTCAATTTACATATTTTGGAACCTTTGTAAATTTTACCAGACAATTCCATTTTAAATGATACTCAGTCTGTTTTCTCATTACAATTGGCTCAATTTTTATTTTTAGCATGACAAAAACAACAAAATCTTAACTGCTCAACATTGTAGAGAAAATTCAACAACTCTAAAGAACATAATATACCTATTAGGGAGCTGAGGATAAAATGACTAAAATATAAACCTTTAAAAGAAGAACTATTTCACTTGAAAAAAGCTTACTTGTTTTAGCTGCTCCATGGAGTAATTCTGAATGAGATTCTTTAGAAGAAATGCCTGGACAGGGGCGATGATGGAGCAAGGACCGCCCATGTGTTGCTGCAGAGCTGTGGCCTCCTCGCTGCTGAACACAAAACCTGTCCAGGAGAAGGTCATCAAACAAACAAAAGTTATGTATCAGACATACCAACACAAGTCTGTGTTGATTTGAAACAGAACCCCAGATAAAATTAAAACAAATGCAACACAAGAATACACATTGCACAGCAAAATGCATTTAAAAGTACATCTTTATAAACTAAACAAGTAATTCAGAGTTTTGTTCATGCATACATGTTGTTCATGAGCAGCCTGTAACAAAAATCATTTACAGACGAAAGGGATTTAAAGAGTTAAGAACTATAATCCTGAAGAAAATGGTTACTACATACTCACAAGAGCTTTAAAGATTTATTAAAAATAATGCCAAAAAAATATTCCCAGAATTAGGTAGAACTTGTATTCAGCTGTCTTACATGAAATGTCGCATTTTAAATTAAAGAAAATAATTGTCGTGAAGCATATATTTTAATCAAAATTTTATCGTGCCTTTTCTACAACCTTTGCCAAAAAAAATTCTAAAGCATAAATTCTATCTTCAAAGAACTCATCTTTTTCACAAATTAATTGCTCAAGGGCTTCACCTATACTTTCCTTACTTCAGAATGTTTTATAGTGAATAAAAAGTTTGAAATGCTTAAAAAAATGAAAATGAGTGGGAGAAATATCCAGAAAATAGGGAAAATGTGGCAAAATTTCATAATTCCAACTTTACAGCTCATCGATAGTAGCTCTAAAGGTGGGGGGTTGGGCATTATCGAGAAGCAAAATTGGTCCAGCTCTATTAACCAGTTTTCGATGCTTCTTCTCCAATTTTTTATGCAATCTATGTCTAGACAATGAGATGTTGCCGTTACAATACCACCTTGTTGCAAAAGTGAAACATGAATGATTCCTTTCAGACCACCAAACAGGGACCATTAACTTCTTTGGGTGCAATGTTGGTTTCGAATAATGTTTGGATCACTCATCTGCATCTAACCACAGACCAATTCTTTTGCTGTTTTTACTAGAATCCATAGATCGAAATTGGATGTGCAAATGTAGCTTCAGTCGTGGTTTGGAGGAATAGGAGCTCCATCAGGTGACTGGCGAGAACCCGGTGGGCTACAGGAGAACGTGTGGATGAGTTAGGGAGTGAGAGGTGATTGACATCACTTTACCCGGACAGGTGACTAGCCTGCCCGCTGCTTCTGATCGGAACCCCGGGAAGGGAAATTGATGCGGATCGTGTCGACCAGCAGGTCTGCATGGCGTCGGTAGCTGGAGCGTATGGATGGAGGGAGTGGCAAACGAGGATTAGAAGTGCACATTGAAAGGAGTGACCGGTTGAAAGGAGTGGCACGTTGAAAGGAGTGGCACGTTGAAAGGAGTGGCACGTTGAAAGGAGTGGCACGTCGAAAAGAGTGGCNACGTTGAAAGGAGTGGCACGTTGAAAGGAGTGGCACGTTGAAAGGAGTGGCACGTTGAAAGGAGTGGCACGTTGAAAGGAGTGGCACGTTGAAAGGGGTGGCGACGAGGTTGACTTGTGGTGTGAACGCCCAACTCTGCAGCAGAGGATCCTGGTGGGGATGTAGGGCCCATTCCCAAAAGAGAGGGGAGACCTGAGACAAGGCGTACACCGTGATATTGGTCACCGACGGAATGCGGCCAGGGACAAGGAAAGGTTCTTGTCATCGATGGTCCGCACCATCTGTTCCGCTATATGGCGCGGCATACAGTTTCATGACAAAAAACCTCAGCAAAAACCACAGGCATATTCACGGATGCCCGTGAATATGCGTAATGCTGGATGGCAGAGGGAAACCCAAGGCGAATCGTACTGCCCAGAATTTTTTGGTGGAAATGTAAAGCTGCAAAATCTGAAGCCCAATTCCTGGCAACCCACTCGTTGAGGGATATGTTGGCTCCCCATGCAAAGTCCAAAGTTTCTGTTCCTTAGGAGATTATATTCTCAAGTGATCGGACCGGGGTCCCATTCCCAAGTACGTCATGACGAAAAGCAACTCATTGCTGCTGACCAAAAAGAGGACAGCGTAATGTGTCTGCTTCTTTGCCACCTATCTACGGACCAGGGAAAGCACAATCTCTCTGAAATGGCATTTATGTTCTACAGACAGCCATTGGGCAAACACAGCAGACTGAAAATACTTTTGAACTTTCGTGTCGTGGACTCTGAAGGTAGTCAATGAATGTGTAGACAGATCTTGCGTCGAACTTGCGAGCCAAGGCAAACCTGAAACAGGTTCGAGTATGAGAGGAGCTAGAACCATCCGATCTGCTGGGAAAGGTCCAGACCACTCTCCTGGTGGTTGACTAGAAAAACCTACTCCAAGGAATGATGCCCCAGATCAAGTTGAGGAACCTTCGGAGAACTGGTGAAGAACACCAGATAAGTAGGGCGAAATGAAGCCCGAAAGGAAAGACCCTGAAGAGATGTAATTTGCCGATCGCTCGGAACTCCATAAACGGTTTGGCCTATTCTTAGAGGGGTGTATGCAAGTATAAGTCTTGGAAGTCTAGTTTGACCACTCAAACTCTTGTAAATCATCGGTGGAGGTATGAGTGGTTTGAGAATGAGATCGGGAAAACCCGCAGATGGGTGTTGAGGTATGCAAGATTAAATGAGCCTTCACATGTGGCCTTCCTCCTTGAGTTCCTCCACCCGGGAGAGGAGCTTGACTTGGTGCAGAACACCGTGTGTAATGGCCTTATGAAGTGAGAAGACAGTCCAGAACCTGTGTGATCTTATGCAAAAGAAAGGTATGCTAAATTCCTAAAAGTAGAGATCAAGGAGCTCGCTCTTTACTTAGCCTCAACCGCTCCACGAGGGAATTGGCCGAGAAAAAAGCTTTAGGAGACGATGGAGCACGGGACTCGGAGCTATGCCTTCTTTAGACAAGGATTGGTGATCTTAATCGCAGACTTCGTCTTTCGTCTTACACTGCTCACGAGAGGCGTGCCCATCCAGCAAAGAGCTTGCAGTTAGCGATCTCTGTAGAAGTATCGATCAGATAACAGACACGCGAAGGCTCTGAGAGGGCATTAGCCGAAAAATGGCTAAACTTGCAGCTTATAGAAAAAAAATTAACCAGAGTTGCTACAGTAGAATGGGTGAGCTGCGAGACTAGTGGGTCGGCGCCCTCTGCTGTAAAGGTATTCTGTGAAGATTTAGCCACGAAAGATATAGGCGTGGAGGAGACTTTCAAGTTACCCAGAGCAAAGATGGAGGATCCGGTCGCCACGACCGCATGAATGGCTGTCCGACGTCAAAGTGGGTGTTTTTCATAAAGAAGCCCTTCGCGGGGACTGGGATCGGCTCTAGATTCAACTCTAACTGTTATGAAGGCGCCCACAATTCTAGGTCTATCTGAAGTGATCGTTCAGACCTAGCTGCTGCGATGATTTAAAATCTTCGAAAGTGTAGCGAACGAGAGCCTCCAAGGCCCCAGGCGAAATAGTCATCCTGGTAATAGGTAGAATTTTTTTTTTGAAGTACTGACAAAATATTCCTCTAGAGAAAAGAAGGCATCGCCAGTGTAGTATTCTGAGAGAAAACGTGAAGAAAAACCCTCGAAGCAGACAGAATGAGTGTGCTATAGCCACACCAGCATAACCTCTAATATGGGAGAACGCTGATAAAATTGCAGCCGTCGATCATGATATCTGGCGCCTCCTTTGAGTCGTCGATTCCATAATGGTTCCCAAAAAATGAAGGAACCACGCGACGAATCCTGAGGATCCACCATCTCTCAGCTGCACGACCGCTCGTCTTGAAAACAGCGAGCGTCTTCTTGAGCTTGAGTCTCCATTAAGGAGTAGAAAGAAAGGTGAGAGGGTTCAGTTGGGCCCTGATGAACCAATCGTGAGAAGGTACATAGATCACAGCACTCCTGGCAGTCGCAATTTTGGGTTGTACCGGAAGAAATAGAGTTGGCGAGAGCTCCATCCTAGACGGATCGAGATGGAAATCTATGTCTAAAGAGAACGAGCCTAAATCTAGCTGAAAGAGAGAGGCCAAATCGGTAGCCAAGGCATCATTTGGTCTGAGAAGTAATCCTCCTGCGAGGCTCTGGATGCCGATACTGGTGAACTAAAAGCCGGAAACCAAGGGTGAAGAAAGGCAGGAGCATCCAGGGGTGACTAATTTTTGCCTGAACTTATTATTAAACAAAATAATATTGAAAATTTCCTTCACGTTGATGCTAAAACTACCATCCAACAAACAGTACACTGGTGCAGCCCATCTTCCAAAAGTGGTAATGAGCTTAGACTTTCACAAAAATTTCTCCAATTGGTAGGTTCCTAATTGGCTGGTTACTTCAGATAAGCATACAGAACCTATATTGACTCACACTCTGACAAATGAATGTAAATGTATCTCTTACGCTAGCAACAGGGATACGTGAATTTGTAGCAGCCTATATAAACAATTATGGGAGTCACTAAACTGAGGTATTGTAATAAACCACCACTTAAATGTGGTCAGTATCATCTCAGATATAGTAGAAGTAGTAGTGGTGGTATGGATTGCAGTACTTCAGTTTCTCAGACTATCTCGCACTGACAGAGAAGAGACTTAGTCGGGACTGTAAAAAACGGGGGAATCTGTGCACAAAGTGTGTGTACTCACACAAGATCCCCTGCATATAGAAACGAGTTAAAAAAGATGAGAAAAAAGAGACAAAGAAGAAATAGCTAAAAAGAGGTAAAAATTGAGGGAAGTAAAGTGAACACAAAAAAAGAAATCCCAAAGACCTCTCTATAGCTATGGTAACCTAACAGTGCCCCACTGGGGGGTCACCAATCTCAGATATACAAAAACATTAAAAAACTGCTACTTTGTTAGAAAAACTAATTCATAAATTGAGCATCCTGCTTGAGGAATGTCTGAGATAGTTTGATGCTAATACCAAACATGTTGCTACAATCATAGAAATTTTGACCATGCTAAGCACCAAGACTAAAGTACACAGGTTGTACGCTGCAAGCACATCACTGACCTTGAGACCATCGCTGGAACAATTGAGGTTGAATGCAAGGGCCCCACACCAGCTCAATAACTTCCTCTAGTTGCTTTTGTTGATCTTCCATTTTACAAAGTAACACTGCAGTCTGAAAATTTAATACATTACATAAGTATACCAATTTAACTAATGAAATATAAATTCAAGGCACTTAAAGTTGCAAATTAGGTATCTATTAACTTTAGGTTAGATGGTAGGTACAAGTTTTTTTCATATCAACCTTATATGAGTAATGTTAAATAATGAGTAAACCAATACTACCAAATTAACAATTATTAGAAGTTCAAGAAAACATACCATATAAAGTTTAGTTGCTTGGCAAAAAAAATTGAAAAGTAAAAAAAGTGGAAAATTCTGTATGAACAATTTATAAAATGACAGTTGAAATTCCTTTACTTGAATTGTATTTGTACTACATATTTGAATTGAAATATAGTTTAAATGAAATATAATCATCACAGCAAAAGTCAACTTTAGCCAGACTCTCATTTCTATTCCTCATCTAAACCTGAGTGTGAACACATAATATTTTGAAGAGTGAATCAGTTGCAAATTTGACCCAAACACACACCTTAAAATTTCAACTTTGCAACCCAAATCCTAACCTGTGTAATAGAATTGCTACTGCCATACTTTTCACTAAAAGATTCAAGTTGAAATTAAATTCAAAGCTCCCATTGAGGTAAGGATTAAGGCTCAGACTGGGGTAAAGGCTGAGGTAGATGCTGATGTTAGGGATATTGTTGAGAATATTCCAAGTTAATCTTAGGATTAATGAGATGATCAAAGTTAGAGTTAGGTAAAGTAAAAAGAAAAATTAATACAAAAGAAATGTAACAGCTAATTGAACAGTTTTTAAATTTAGCTGATATATACAAGTTTGAATGGTCATTTGCAGACTGAAGACTAGGAGTTTGAGTTTCAAGATTACAAGCAAATTATTGGCCCATTGTAAGCATACAAAAAAGAGTCTGTAGACCAGTGTAGCCTATCTTCCCAAGGTGTATTACAAGCCAAAATTATTATTGGTGCTTAAACTACACCCTACAACTTTCTGATGCTTCAAGGAGGGAGCATAGTTTATCACGGGAGAAATAACAGTTTCGAAGAAGAGTTAATGAAGGTTAACCTTGCAGATACTTATAGCCCTGTCTGCCTTTAATGACTTGAACTTCAATTACTGAAACCACAGTGTTCATGGTGTGTTCATGAGTGTGTGTGAGCTGTTCTTGGCAGACAAAATGGAACCTGCTTTAAATAGTTTCACTCTTATATCTTTAAAAATATGTGGGCAATTTTTCTGTAAGCCCCTTGAGAGCTTGTGATAGATAGTGATCTAAAGAAAGGCTCCTTGTCAATGTCTAAGATTTTTGTTTATGTATTTTTCTCAGTATATTTTCTGTGATTATCAGTATCCATAGCTCCTCATTAATTGTTTGATGTTGAACACTCATTAGTGTCTTTTTCTCATCATATTGGCTGTAGACTTCTGTAGCTGGGTACTAGTTCTAATACAAGAATTGAAAGATCTAATAATCTCACAATTTAGTTCACCTTAGTGGAACACCTGTAATATATATTCTGCAAATCTCTTCAACCAACAACTTTACGAAAGTTATGAAAGTCTTCACATATTGTATCTATGTTACAAAGCGTTACAGGTATGATCCCTTTAATTACAGGCCTATTATCCTGACATTCATATGTGAAGTATTGGAATATATTATTGTGTAACTTCCGCACATATACTGTGGAGCAAATAGTTTTTCCATACTACCAGTTGGATATAAATAGAGAAGTATAGTCAATGACTAGTTGCTTCTCTTGCAAGACCAGATCAATGCAGCACTGGACACTAATTATACAGTAGACATTATACTGTTTGACTTTGTCAAAGCTTCTGACATGGTCAATCATGCTATTCTTTTCAGGAAATATTATCTAAATAGTGTTTGATACACTGCACAGCAATGGATTTCCTCACTTGTTCATTAATATAGTTGTGAAGTTGGTTGGGTATGGGTTGAGCAGAATTCAGTATTCAATAGTGAAATTTTTCAGGCCTTTGTCTTGGGATGTTCTAAATTGTCAATGATTCATTGTCCTATATCTCTCATAAATGTAATACTGTATTTTCCTGATGATCTTAAGCTGTATTTGAAGATTAGATACACTGAAAACTCATTCAGGTTCATAATTTTTCTACTTTTCATAGCATTAGTGATGGCTTGGTGTGATTTTTTTTCTTTGCAAGTGCTAAATGTGAAAGTGTTTGATATTCAATTTCTGGCACATTTCTAACATAGCAGTGGTTTTCTCTGTAATTAGACATCATTAATAAATATCATTTGAATGGAGTATGACTAGAATTTGTACATTCAACTAGAGACATGAATGTAACCATGAATATTAGTTTGCTGTATAACATTTTCATATGTTCTTATGACTAATGCTAAAAATGATTAAGCTATGTCTGCAAATATTCTGATATCTACTTATGCAAGACTAAAAAATTCATATACCAGTTGCATATAAATCTCATTTAGTTCATTTTTGAGTCTGGACTTAGGATGTGAAACACAAAACATGAGGAATATTTCAAGTTATTACAATCTGTTCCCACTAGATAAAAAAATTGATAGAATATCTGCAATGCAGCATTACAACAGGCTGACAAATCTGGATACATATTTTAAAAATCTTTCAAGAGCTGAAATAATAAATACTGAAGGTTTCATGCAGTAAATGTTGCACCATTATTGGTGATTTGTTTGAGCATGCTCCTCCTGTGAGCACAGTAGTATGTGCCTCAATATATCTACAGCCGCTAATATCTATAGCTCTTGTTAATTTAAAAGTAGGTTTGGTTAATTAACATATACTTTACTAGGCAAACTGTACAGAGCATCTTAATCATTGTAGAACCTTTATTTTAGTGCTAAATGATAAGAATTATTTTTCTAAGGGACAAGTGCCTATTTTTGAGGAGTTTTGATGCATAGAAAATTTTGAAACATACTCAAACCATTTGTGTATCTTTATATCAAAATTTCATATAATCCATGGATATGTGAGCCATATTTTTACATACTTTCATCATGTTGTGTTGTGTCAAATGAAAAAAAAAACCTTTTCTGACAACATAACCCTAATATAACCTTAACTTAACCCTAACATAACCCAAAAGAAGCACAGGAGCACAAAACAGGTTGTTAAACATCAAATAATTTTTCTTCATTTTATTTTGCCATCAACCTTTTGAAAACAGGTTTCTACCATTCAAGAAAAAAATCCTATCCAATGACACTAAAACAAAGGATGTACAATTAATAGGATGCTCTGTCCAGTTGGCAGCACTACAGTAAATATTAACTGTAGGTTTTTTAGCATGAAATGCATAACCTTAGACACTTTTAGCTAGATAACATTCTAGGCACTGATTCTGTTGACATTTTCAAAAGATCTTTTCATTAGGAACTAGAGGTCTTTCCTTTTTCACTATATCACGCAATTTCACATAAGTTTTTCCTAGTTTCGTTTTGTTAACGCATCATAACGACACACGATTCCAGCTTTTGATCACTGTTTTTCTTTCAATCTTCGTTTATTGCAGCTAGTGTATCTGTAGATCTGCGCTGTCCTGCGACTCTTGAGACCTTACCTGTAAAGAGCCTCGGGGTAGCTAATTAGGAGAGAATCACAAATTTAGTTTTTGAGCTACTAAACACTGCAATATATATACAAGATTGTGCAATAGTGTGATATACTTCAACAATTTCAAATAAACTGAAAATATATTCAACTCACAAATGCAATTGAAACGTAAGCTGACCAAAGATGTGCGCCCGTAAACCAACAGCTCCTCACAAGAAAAATTCAGAATTGCATCGAATGTAAACACTTATAACAGGTAGTCAATTCCGTTACTTCGGAAAACTAGGGCTGCCTGAGTAAATGACGTTTTCACTCCGCATCGCACCTGATATCTTCAAATTAAAACTACATAGTAGAGATACAACATAATTATATCCAAATCATAGTAAATTAGGTGAAATTGAAATTATTATTGTTATTCGATATGGATGTACAAGCTCTCAATTGATCTTTTTGATGATGGTAAAATATATATAGAAAAACTGATAGAAACGAGGATGGCATTTAAGTTTGATGAGGTTTTGTACCAGTTTTATTTTTACTGGTGATGGGCTGTTGCTTGCGCACGGTGAGAATGATGCAGTAAAAATGGTGAACGTGATGACTGAAGCCACTTCAAAGGTGGGACTAAAATAAACAAGGAAAATGTAATGTACTTGTGTACAATGAAATCAAGAAGCACAACCAAACCGTTAGGTCCTGCAGCCCATCTGAATACGCCATCTGCCCAACAGCCGACCCAGTAACGACTGCCATTCAGTCAAACTAAGCTCCAGCCACTTTTGAAGCAAACGCTGGCTCATTGGCAAAACGATCTCCAACCACCCCTCTCAACCGTACCTCTTACTTCTCCGCTCACATTAACCCATATTAATGATCTTACAACTACCCAGCTGCCAGTGAAACGCGAAAGTTCGCCACTGTATTCTACACACACGCCTATCAGTAAACCACCAAACACGTAGGGAGACGCTAGAGTGACACGTTTGTAGTGACCACTACATGATGAAGAAACCGAATGGAGC